>JAQFZP010000091.1:0-66092 GCA_034695745.1 Geophilus truncorum | reverse complement strand
GTGTAATAGTAGTATAATAAATAGTGTTTATTTATATCTAGCGTTTGGTTACTTTTCACCACCCGGTCCAACTTCACTCAGTTTTTCCGTCACAAAGTGCAAGTGGTAGAACGAACATTTCAACAATCACACATTATCAGATCAAGTTGGTAGTCATAGAAACAAGCAGGGAAACGAGGCTAGTGGGAATGCACGTGATTCATTGCTTGTAGGATTCTTTTAACCTCCCCTCAGCCTCACTATCAATGTTAGTATGCTCCAGTCCCAAGTGTCACGTGATCGATGTACCACTTGCTCGCTAGAGGGACTCATAACGAGGCTACCTCGACGCCATGACAGCCGGTTTGGGAGTGCACTTATTTCCAGACATGACTATTGCGCCTATCTTTTATTTTCTTCTACCCTTACCTTTTGCTTCTTCCATTTCCAAAACTGCCATCATAACAATTTCTCCGTTTCTTTACTTTTGCTGTGACGCCGAGTCGCAGATCATAAAGCTCAACTTTAAAATTATGACTTTCTGAGGATAAATTCTTAAAGTTCTGCTTCTGGAATTTGAGTACCGGTACTGCAACAGACTCCCAAGTCATAACTAGATTTCTTAAGTTGGTAGACAAAGATACAAACTTTATTGTGAAATTTAAAACCGTATTCAAAGTTAATTATGTTATGATGGATATAAAGAAAAGTACCGAAATGTAAATGAGACCAAAGTTTCTTAAAAGTTAAAAGAACAGTACATTTGATCTCAATGCTTAATTAGCTTCTGTTGTGATTTATGATGTAATAATACACAGCTATGAATTATAATTAGATATCACACTCAAGAAAAGATAATGCAACAAAAGATATTATATTTATGTCTAGTTTAAGCAGTTTGTCAAAGCATTCAAAACTAAACACAGTAGTAAAGAAACAATCTTTTAAACATTATCTATTCTTTTTTACAAGTAAATTAATGTAAGTAAAGTGTCACAGTTAGTTAGTTAGTTAGTTAGTATGTTTTTATCTATCAAATATTATCTATCTCTTCATACTTTCAATAAAATGCATAAATAGCCACTTTAAATTCATATAATACACAACTGTTATTAATTTGATAATAAATAAAAATAAAGTCAAAGTGAAATATTCAAACTATATACAAGAATGTTTTAATTTAACATTCAAAGACATCAATGTACAGTTGAAATAAATTTTGTTCAAATCTGATGGCAGGTTTCATATTTTGTGCGTGTTCATTTTGGCTTTGTGTTTCTTGCTGTCAAAATGCTGAGAAAATTGCGATTCAGAGTTTAAGGTAATGTTACAAGTTGAGCAGTAGTATTTCCCACTAGGCGTCCTGAACATTGAAAAGTCTCTTGCAGGGTTATGTTTAACTCTTTTGGCTGGTGGTTCTTCAACTTCAGTTGCAATCACTGTGGCTAGGATTGAGTCAACAGTACCTATTCAAACAATAAAAAAAAAAAAAAGAAAAAAAAAATTGAAATATTAAAAAAATAAACCAATAAAGACACCCTCAAAGTGATTTGGCAATATTCACATCAGCACCATCTATCAACACACCTTAACTAGATATGGCAGTGAGATGCAAAAGTATGAAATGTCTCTTTCACTCCCCCTTTCTATTGATTTTCACCTAGCTCCCTTTCTATTGCCAAGTGTGTTATTACCATTGGGATTCTGCAAGTCCCACAATACCCAAGCACATAGGTTATTGACCTAAACCAAGGTTGTATGCACAACATAGATTTTGAAATAGAAATGAAATTCACCAGACAAGATTCCATCAATGACTTTGTGTTTGCTCTACAAATTACATCGTGTTCAATTGATCTGTCGTCCCTCATGAAAAATACCAGTGTACATTCATTCTGATATCAAATATAAACATGAAAAACATTAATCAGCTGAATTTATTTCTTTCTGTTGCTTGTTTTCTAAATTAAAGTATTATTATTACAAACTGCTGCTGTTTAATGTCATTTGTTGACCTTTTGACTAAGCGTAGTTTATTTTAAGCTTAAGTGTCATATGATTTGATTGATGATTGAAAATGCCAAGCAATTTTTTTCCTTTTTAATATAAATTTAGGGATAAAAATTAGCTAACTGTAAGTATCAAATAACAGAAAAAGTATATTTCTTCCTTGATGTCTTTAGTGAGTGATTACATCAATTTTCACCTAGAATATATGTGCCCAGCAGTCAATGAGAAAACCCATAGTTTATCCCCAGAGGTGGTTCTCCCTTCATGTAATGAAGGCTTGAAGAAAAGTCATACAACTTGGTGATTAGATTGTGCAGCATACAAGGCAAGTTCATGGCAATTCTTAATTGATTTGCGTCATGTAAGCTGTTACATGCTTGTAACTCACACTCACCACAACTAATATTTGGGTATCAGATTACAGTGGCAAACTTTAGTTACAATTTGTTAGACACTTTGTAAATAGATACCATACAAGGTATGTATTGTATCATGTGTAATCAATAAATGTGAAGGCAAGGCAGAGTCAATTATCTCGAGAAATCCACAGGGATAATTTTTCACATCAATCCCAAGAGGTCACGTGGGGGACATGAGTTGTGTCTCGTGATGACCACAAATCATCTTGGCCTTGTCACAATCAAATTACACAACTTTCTTCAACTCAGCCAATACGCCACAAATAAAATGTCAGATCAAACCAAAAAAAGAAAAAATTTATACCTCCTATATTTTTCCCTGTCAGAAATAAAAAGTAAAAAATCAATCCCACCAGCTTTCAGAAAGCATTTAATTCAATTGAGAAAACATCAAACCACTCACTAGACCACCCATTGACCACAAACTTAACCCCTAATTCTTAAAAGTGAACTTAATTTACTTAAAAGCAACACAACTTAGCTACAAAGGGATTTAGCATTTAACATGACACATAAAACAGTGCAAGCTCCTTGTGTGCCCTTTGTAAAAGAGGAAAGGGTGAAGTAAAAAAGAGGGATATTAAAAACTTTTGTAGCCTGTCTTTCCTGCAAAACACATTTGCACCTATACCCACTGTGCCAATGATGGAAGCTCAGCACGAGCCATTTACCAACACAGCTCTTACTCTTTACTACCACAAGAGGTCATTAAAGGTGCATGAGGACACTAATCAAAACACAAAATGGCTTTGCTTGCACTACATTTACCGTTTGCAACGGATTTATTGCCACTTCCGTAATTACCAAACTAATGTAAACAACTCGCCTTATTTATAAACAAAATTCGTTGTTTAAAAATTTCATGTGTTAAAAACACTCCAACAATGGAAGAACTGACCGAAATGGTAGCTAGTATTTTTCTGTGTAAATGGACACCAACACGTTAGTAAATGAATAAGTGTCGATTTCGTCTCTTCCCTGGGTGTGTGCGAACGAATTCTTGCAGAAACTCACCCCGTTTGTGTGTAGCAAATGAAAGCCAGCTCATAAAGGTTCAATTACACGTTAGGGTGATTTTGAATTCACAGGTGTTAGGATAGGGTGGGGGACAACGGAGACTAGGGGAAAGGCGTTCATTCAGCAAAGTTCACCAGGTGAGCTTTACATCCAAGATGGATAAGGTATCCATGGTAGCATCTACCCCTCCCATAAATAAGTCATTGTGCAAGCTCAAATGGACACATTTAGGTCTATAATTCCTCACTAATTTCAACGTGTCAAACTCGCAAACGCACTCACGCCTCGAATTCAAAATGAATTATTATAAATCACAGCTTCGTGTCAGTAAATAGACAAATATCAAATACCGACGCGCGATTCCCTCCAGGTGTCAACAGCACCTTTGTCGGGGGTGAGAAACTGAAACCCTAGTGTCAAGCTCGACCCTCATCTAGCAACTCCTAAACGCGAGTAAATATTTGCACAAATTTTACCCTCTACCACCTGCCAAAAGCTAACAATATCATTGCCCACAGACCAGAGCCATTGTAATTACCCACAAGGCTCGCTCTCATCAATCTTAGGAGCAAAGAGTGTCACTTTGAATATTAGAAAATAAATTATTTTTTATCTTTTTAGTTCATTTGTATTTTTTTCAAGTAATCAAATAATCTTGGTGTAAGTTATATGTTCTTGAGGCTTGGTTTGCTTTCCCTCTTGGCTACACACTGATCCCATACTTCATTTTAGAGTTGCCAAACAGAATTTAGGTCCTGTGTTGAGGGCAGCCCTGGAAACCTTAATGTCCTCAGCGGTTGGCATAGCAACCACTGGGCTTTCTACAATAGGATAAAGCAAAGTTTGCTTTCAAATAGACAATAGTTTTGTATTTCTTCTGACACGAATGTCATATTGTATCAGACTGTGTCTATTGTGGTTTAAGTTTGTTTTAAGAGTTGAAAGAGTGCAAGCTAAATGGATAGAAGTAGTAAACTTGTGCAATTCACGTTGAAAATTCCCAAGTGTGACACAAAGACCGTCAAGGTGTTGATAATGTGCCAAAGGCATTTCTAAGGAATTCCACCTGGATAGATTTGAATAGGTGGAGAATTGCAAGGGTCAGTGAGTGACTGAGAGAATTAGAAGAATGGAGGATTGGTAACAAGAAGCCAAAAATAGGCGCGTTTAAGATAATTTCACACTTTGGTCATGAAATGTCAGTTGCTGAACTTCATGTTCCCATTTAAAAAGTGAAGTATTTGTATCCAAAGAGTTGTTTGTTGCAAGTTATTTTAAAAAGTCGACCATAAAAAAAGAAAACTAATGATTGTTTACCTTCTTAATAGAAAAAAAAAAACTCATTTCACGAGATTTTATTTTAAAAAATCTTCATTTTTATGATTTTATTTCTAACTTGTAAGAAAAAAATGATACATTTTTAACAAGATGCATTTTACAAAAGAAAATTCCAAATCAATTCAATCTACAGTAGCTATTGATAACTTCTATCGCAGTGTCCTCTTCAATACAAAATGTCATCAAATATAATTATTTGTCTTTCAGTTTTACCCTAGAGGAATGCAGACCTGCATTTGGTCATTGCAGGAAAGAAATATTGATCCAGCAAAAGCAGAATTCAACAAAAAAGGAAGAGACATACTCTTTACGTTCAATGCAACTATTTTCTCATACTTCTTTGTCCTAACAACAACAATTCCTTAATAAATTGTCACAATGCAAAATTCAAAAGCAAAAAGAATGACATTTGACTTGAATGCAGCTAAAAATAAAACAACAACCATTTTTTCTGTACTCTGCCATTCTCAACCTTGCACTTTGTCTTGCAATAATTAACTTTTCCCATCCCAGCCTAAGGTTTTATTTGTAAATAATTCATTCACCCCACTGTTTGCCATTTGCCAAGTGCATTTTTGATGTGCGAGCAAAACAAGACTGCAGCCAAAGTGAAGAATGAGTTGCAAGTGAAAAAAGCAATACAATAGACAAAGTGAATTGAATATTACATCAATTTTTCATGAAGGGGCAAAACTGTGAAATAATAAAAGATTTAAATAGGGAACAATGCAAGTATATAACTGTAGACTATTTACTTTGTATTAAAAGTTCAACACTGAACCAACTTGACCTTAAACAACAAATTTGATTTCCATCTTAAGCTTGTGATTTAATAATAATAATAAATCAAGGCACAGTTCATCTTTGTTTTGACTTTTTTCTATATATTGCCTTCGAGCAACAACAAAAACACTGCTAGACATTTCATTTTCAATCCCCAGTTTATTAGATGGAAGTTAATTGAGTGTGAATCAAGATTGATGCAGTAATTGTGCAATTCTAACTCAGTCAACAGTGAAATATTAGAGAAAATTCAATTTCTCCTTTTCCTGCAAAACGATCTTCGCTTGGTCATGTATTATAACTACGTGCCTATATTGGTGTCCCAATAGGATATATGTGTCTATATATCCGAAAAATTCGGAAAAAATGCCTTTTTTTATGTTGGTGGAACGTGGAAATGCAACCAGGTGCGTCGTTCCAGCTGAGTAGTCACTTTCATGTTGAGCACAAGTCGCAAACTAGTGATTTTGCAGCTGAGTAACGTTTCACAAAAGCGGAGGACGTGGAGGGGGCAGTTGCCTAAACACCAATGTCCACCCTTAAATGACGTCATCAACTTGTTATAAGCCTCGTACGCGCGAATCGCACTCAATTAAGTAGAAATTTATTGTTATGATGCAAGTTGACCCAATATATGCAATCAAATAAATGAAATGACAAAATCGTTACAACGTATTCCCACAACCGAGCGAGTGTATCAGTTTGTTATTAATTTTATTAAAGATACACTGCAAGTGCAAGATAATAAAAAATTCAGATTTTTCACAAGAAGAAAAGAAAAAAAAAATAACGTGAAAAATTGACGTTATAAATGCAGTGAAATCACGGCTGCCATAATTCAAAATGCTTAACTAGATGTGGAAATGTGCGCCATGTCACAAGATGAATATCATGCCACCAATTACAAACCACCTTTAGATTCTTATCTGCGTAAGAATAGGGACGTCGAATGAACGCACCGGAAATTGTGGCTCACCGCCATCTTTTTCTTCTAGGTGCGGTGTATTCTAGTTTGTAATTAATATTTTTTTTTTATTTTTTCTGTATTAACTCGGCTATTACCTCGTTTAATCCAACCCCCATTACTTTTAAATGCATACAGAATTCTCTCAAGCTGAAACTCGCTTGTTTATCTCTTATTTTAAAATAAAATCCCTCAAAGAGGCTAAAAAGTAGGTTAAAATGCGAAATCCCAAGCGCAGAGCTAAAAATCGTCTGTGAAATAAGAGAGAAGATAAAAAAAGTTTCAAGTGTAGCAAAGCGAGGGAAAAATAAGCCTAACGTCCATACGTTAACATGGGAGGGGTCAAGAGCTTTAAAGAATACGAATCTAAAAAGCCCCTATTTCCCATACACATGTTAAAGCGTGAGGTTGGTATTTTTTCAAACAAAAAAAAAATTTTTTTTGTGAGAAACAAAAACGCGAGCGGAAACACTAAAAAACCCACTCAAGACATTTTTTTCCGGTATTCCTGTAGAAATGAATTAAAAATAAATTTTTAATCGCTGCACCCCGTAAAGTCAATGATTGTCTATTGAAAAGCTCAATTTGACTTCCCCCAGTTGACAAAATCCAATTAAAAATCTTATTACCACTAGCTCGATATCCAAAGCTTTCAATATCTATCTATAGAACAAAATCGGAACGTGATTCAAAACAAATACAACAAATTCCCTCAAGTATTCTCGTGCATTGTGGCACTCGAGATTACCACAAAACTCAAATATTATTCCAGTGTCCCTCTGTGCAAACAAATGCCGAGTGATCTGATAGCAACAGACTCCTTTTATGATTAGGTTATTATAGGGCAGAAACTCGTGCATAAATCAGATGATAATCTTTCTGAATTCCGAGTGATCACAAAGAACAGTGTTTATATCCAAAAGTTGTACATTAAAAAAAAAAAAAAAAAAAATCTCCAGATGTTTCTTATAAACAGGAAAATTAATTTACTTTCTCTAAAAAAAAAAAAAAATTAAGATAAAAGTAAATTTCATTTGGCACTGAATCAATTTTTCTTTTCTTCAGAAAAAGATGAAACAATTGAAAACAAAATGAGCTTGTTTACATGGAACGATAAAAACAAGTGTGGAAAACAAATTCTTTCGCTCTTGGAAGAAAAAATTCCCCTGTTTCCGTCTTTTCCCTTATTCACTTTCGTTTGGCAATCATCGCATGAGAGAAAATTCCAAAGGATTCACTTAGGAATGCAGCCGGGCGAAGAGACCCAAGTGGACAACACGTAAACTAATTCGAGAGCCCTCAGCTGATCAGTGAGAGAACTAATTCCATCGATGAAATAACATGGGGTTTCTCCTTTTCGAAATAGTATCAGCTTATTGAGAAATATATAAAACTTTCCAACTTACACGAAACCTAAAAATTTTGCATTTTTTTTTCAACTTCCAAACTAGCAAAAAAAAAAAACAACAACACAAGTTTAGCATTGACACATTACATTTATTTATTGTTTTCTTCTAGCAATAAATTAAACCTTTTCCTCCAAATTTGAGGAAAAAATCCAAAGTATAATAGGTGGTTAAAGTATAAAATGTGGTTTTGTAGCTGCTTAGCTTGCGTGTAATTACAACAACATGAGATGAAATTATGTTAGGCACGTCCTACAACATTCAAACAGCAGCCATTTGCAAACAAATGATCATTAACTACCAACAGACCCTTCTCCAATTTACAAAACTGGTCGTGCTTTTTTCCTCTCCTCCTTTCCCCGCAGTTTTTTTTTTTTTCCAACCTTCCTGAATTTTTTTAGATTTATTTATTTTTCTTGTGCGCGAATAATTTTCTGTCATAATTCCAAGTTGCAACTAGCCCACCTGTTGTAACAGAAGTGAGAAAAATGTTGACACATCACGAATTGTTTCCTTCAAGTGCTGTCAAATATTTTGTCCTCGAAGATGTTGCTTGCGTTATAAAGTACACAAAACACGCTAGTAATCGTGAATAATTGCCGAAAATTAATATTATAATTCCATTTCCCTCTAATTTATTGCTTTCACGAATTCCTTTGCTCTCGCGTCACCATAAAGTCATTCAAATTTCGTGTCAGTTTAATTAATTTTTTCCCCTTTCTTTTCCTGTTGAATTTACTTAATTCAAGCAGTGAATGCAAACGTTTAATTTGCGCATTCAACCGCTGTTTAAAACTGTAGTTTGTTTTATTAGACAGAGAGAGAGAGAGAGAGAGAGAGAGAGAGAGAGAGAGAGAAAAAAAAAAAAGAGATAGTCGACGACATTAAACCCTTTACAAACACTTGCAAACCATTTCACAAATCTCCGGCAGTTCGCATCAAAGAAGCTTATTCCTTTTTTCAGGTGTGAAAACAGGGATGGAGAAGATTGGCGAAGGGTGTGTCAGCTTCCATCTGTGAATAGACGAGGGCTATAATATTTAATCCTCTCTTTCAATTTCAGTTCCCACACCGAAAAGGAAAAATTCAAAAACAACATTCACTCTTCGATGGATCGAAAAACACTTCGGCATCAACCAATTTCATACCCATACACCCTCATTTCACCCATCACTTTTGACTTTATTTTTTCTCCATAGAGTGCATTCATTATTTTTATTCTTCTCAAAAATTTTTTTATTCAATTTTCCCACGTTTTGCAGGCGTTGAAACCTACAATATATCGAATTGCACATTTAGCGCTGGAATTTGCAACAGTAGTCGAGAATAGAGCGCGTTCGACTCCCTTTAAAAACAGGTAGAGGGTTTTAGAAGAGCCATTGTATTTGTCCCTGCAGGTAGGTGACAAATGGCGCTTTGCCGGTGTAATCCTCCTATTCAACGAACGTTACAATAACTAGGGGAGGAAACTGCGGAGCACAACAATAAACAACCGGTTACCTTAAGCTTTTAGCCCGTAACGACACTGTTTATTTCGGGGTCATATTTCTGCAAGGTTAAAAAAATATTCCTAAATCTACAGAAACGGAATAAATAGAGATTTTATTACCGTTGCCATTAATCATGCTAATCCTTTTAATAACAAACGAAAGTGAATTCATGTGCAATCGATACTCTACTTTGAAACACGTCCATTATATCTATTTATCCATCATCATCAAAGTGGATAACAAGAGGACGCTATTAATGGCGCATCTATCCATTTATCCATTTACATCGGTTCTAAGCTCATATCTTTAGACCTAATAAGACGTCCATTCATCACCAAATCCTGCCAATTACCGATAATCCAATGCCATTACTGATATTCTCAAATAGCTGCTGTCGGTTGCAATGATTGAGTGAAATTACATATTAAATGCTTGTCGTCGATGATATGCACTGGAGCTTATCGTTATGTATTTCCACTTCGAATTAATTAAGATTCAGCTTTAAAAGCAAATGAAGTGGAGATTTATTAATTCATATTTTTTTGTGTTTGCTCATTTGAAATTTAAATAAAAGTTTTCAAAATCTTACTGAACATTCCTGTTTTTTGAAATTAGCTTTTCTGCAACTCTGTAACTGAAATTTCCTTAATCTTGACTTTCATGGCAATACAACTTGTCTTTATGGGTGAAATAAAATAACTAAAAAAGGAGATTTTTCTCCACAATTTATTTTCCTTTCTCATTTAATTACGTCGAAACTCAACTTACCATCACATTCGCCAGAAACAAATAAAATAAAATAAAATAAAAAAAAAGTAAATTATTCATTCAAGCATCTTATTTTAACTCTGACACCTTTTATTGCAGCAATTTTATATTGCCATCGATAGAAGACGACCAGCAGTGCATTTAAAAGTTAAAATCAATAAAAAGAGTGCGAAGAGTGTGGGAGAGAAGAGAATAAGAAAATAAAAAATATAAAAAAACAAACTCTCATGTGCAAAAGGGACCCTCCTCTCCCTTATCTATCCATCCCTGTGGATAAGAGGTGGCAAGAAAATGTGAAGGGGGAAATTTGAGAAATAGAAAATCAATAGAGCATTCCAAGAATGTGGCCAGCGCCATGGCACCAGCTCGAGGTTTTCCCCTCTTTTCTTTCTGCTCGGTGGAGCAAGGCCCCAGTTTGTTTTGGAGGCAAAAGCAATCGGACTGACAATAATGAAGTGAAGGCGGCAAAATGGTGGATGGCTGTCAGCGCCACTAACGGCCAATTTCGGCCCCGAAACGTGATAGAAGCCAAAGAGGCATTCGTCACTAATTAAAGGAGGTCCATGGGTTAATTGAGCGAGCAACGAGTAATAAGTTGAACTATGGATGAATTTAAAACACCAATTTGATACTTGCTCGCGTAAACAACTTTCAGATTCAGAATTCGATTGACCAGTAGGCAGTAGTGTTGGAAAACGTGCAATTTTCATTACAGTCCACCTCCGTACACGTGTTGAAATAAAATTTATATTGATTTATATATGGGCTACATTTTTGATAAACGGAAATGAAAAAAAAAAACGCAACCATACAATTTTGAACAGCTGCAAATCTCAGCTTGACATGGGTCTTATGAAAAATCCTCTCTTTTGGCCTTTCTTCGTGCTTTTTTCCAAGTTTGTAAAAAAAAATAAATAAATAAATAAATAAATACATAAAAAAAATAAATAAATAAAAAATCTCTTGTCTTAGAGATTTCCCTCAAGTGAAGATTGATTTCTTTTGAACAGCAAAAAAAAAATATATATTGTATTTTTCAGGGAAATCCAAACACTTAAATGTCTCTAACTGACCAAATCCCTCTATTGGCAGTTTGTGTTAGTTAACTCTTACTGTTAACTTTCCAATGAGCATAAGTTTAAACAAATCTAAGTGTAAACAACATCTAAGCTGTGTCAAACCAACTCCCACACGCGTTGAGTGTGCACTAAGACAGTATTCATCCATCTTAATTAAATTGAGACAAGATAGTGCCCATCCATGCACTCAACAGTGTCCCATTTAAACACATCTGATGGTGGAAATTTTTGAAGGTTCACTCCGCCTCATCTCATCACTCAATGTCAATCCTACGGCCCTCTTGTGGCAAACTCGGCCAGACATAGCCCAAACCCTGTCATGGGTCATTGTTGGTGTTAAAAATAAAAATCCACCTTGATTTTATCACTTTTTGTTATTCCCTACAAGTTATAAATAACTTATATGTATATTTTTGTGAATGAATTCTAAAGCTGAATTGCTAATGTTTGGAACACCTAAGCGAAAGGGTTAAAGAAGGAAAACAAGCAATTGCATCTAATTGTTTCTAAACCTGAAATAAAAACAAATAATTTGTGTGACACTAATGAGAGTAAACAAAACATATTTAGCTCCATCTTAATCATTTTATCATAAACAACGCAGAGAAAGGAGTCAGGTGGTGGCAACTTTTAATGAGTTGCAGCTACAAAGAACAATTCGCCCACAATTTATTGACGGAAAGCAAAAGCCGGAGATAAGTTTTCTCCTCCCAATTAACTGCATTATACATTCAATTAAACCTCCAGAAAAGGGCACTCAAAATGAATGAGCCCGAGCTTTAATTGAAAAGGATAATTCCAAAAACTCTAGATGCGCTGATAAGGACCAAGACTACAAGGGCACCACCAAGAACCAGTGGCGCCTTCTCGTGTCAGATTCGACCAACCTCCACCTTAGGTCCAATGAACCAAAAACCACATACCACCTGCTGAAACTTGTAAACAGTTGAATTAATTAGCTCTTGTTTATTACTTAATATTTCACAAGCACGTCATTCATAAATTTAACGCAAAAAACACAAAATATCTTTAAAAAAAAATTTTTTTTCACTGGACAATTATTTTTATAGGTCGCAGATTGCCAACCTTCAGCAAATAATTTGAGACGTGTTGGAAGGTATAGACAAGAGCTAGCCACATCATCATCAATCAACTGATATCATCAGATCCTGATCAGGCCCCTGACCTATCGGTATCAATAGAGAGAAAAAATTCCTAATCCTACCCTTACCCAACTCCATTATAAGGTATTGGTGATTCTGCTCACTCTACAATGACAGAGCACATAGCTAATACGGAGGAGCAGTAACCTACTGCCTACAATCATTCATTGTGATTAAACCTAAAAAGGCTTTTAGACATCTTAAGTCTTAAAAGTGCTACTTTCTCCCGCAACCCTGCACCTACAATAATCCATCTTCATTTGACATGTAAATTTCCCAATCAAGCCTATTCGCAGTGACTGCTTAATTTAGATGAATAACTCGCATTGAATGTCAATTCGATAATGGATGTGTGAAACATGGTGATTAAATTGAAATTAATTAATAGACAAATCAGATTTAAGTTGTCAATTTTGACAGTGCTGAGTGTTGAAAAACTAAGATTTATTTATCTCTTCTTCGTTTTTGTTTCGGCAAACAGAAAATTAATTGGGCAAGCTGCCGAATTACACAGAAAGAGCAAAGTTTGGTTACGAGTTCGTACACTGCGCACGATAAACAAAAGCCATGTTCGAATCGAGGAACAATGACCTTTACCTTTACCTTGGTATACAATTAGAGCTATTAAATTTTATGATTTAATGAAGCCCAAATTTCCATTCTCTTGTTATCTTGATGTCGGGGGTGGATGAGGGTTGGTTCAGGCACGACTGGAAAAATAATAATCCCCAAGAAAAAATTTCTAACTTGTTATTAACAATGCTGCTTTCTATTTATTATTTTAATAAAGCTCGAAATGGAATTTTTTCAACGAATAAATATCTATAAAATAAATACTTGAAGTGCGCGCTATTTCAAAAAACAACAAAAAAAAAATCTCAATTTTTAAATTTTTAAGGAATTTTAATTTATCGTTATATTGGATTAATAAAATGTAATAAATTACTGCTGAATAGATGTTAAAAAAAATCCCATAAAACTTTACAGCTTAACTACCAACACTAAACTTTTAACACACTAAAACCTACAAATCCAAAAACCTTACAAAAAAAAAAAAAAAAAAATGAAAAATCCAACTTTATAGCAATTCGCCATCTGCTCATACTCAAGCTAAGCTCTAAAAAAATATAGCAACAAAATATATAAAAAAGTATAAAACAAGTTTATAATTTAACCCTAAAAAAACAAAAAAGATGAAAATTTCGATCGTATTTAAAAACCAATTTACAACCCAAAAGCCCTGTTATGGCCCTTAGCTAGCTCATAAATTATCAAGTAAATCCTCTCACCTATTTGAGATAAAATTGAGCTAGTCCAAAAGAATTTATTTCCCTTTTTTTATTATTTTTTTTTCAACTTGCAACCACCAGGTGGAGCCTCTTAGCAAAATTCCCTTGTAAAGAAGACAACCTCTCATTAATTTAATTATATTGCATTGTTTTTTATGTGCACAGTTTACACTGTTAATGATAGAAAACATTCCAGGCTGCAAAACAAACAGTTTACATCGTTTTTTCACCCGCCCTTTCAAGTTGGTGCGATGACAGCGGATTTATGCTTGATTGTGCTGCAGTTGATGTGATTTAATTAATTGGTAATCAAATCCCAGCTGTTTTTTTTTCTCTCTCTACAATTTTTTTGTATTTAAAAAAAATAAATTGATTTTGCATTTAATTTTTCAGTTATAAATCACGTAAAACGTTTAATGACGTCATTCTGATTCTGACTCACATATTTCGACAGCTGGTGATCGATAATGAAGAGTTATTGGCGTTAGGAGCAAATAAAGTGATTGCAATTTAAATTTTTTTTTTAAATTAAAAATATAAATTTAGACGAGGTTGTGATATTAGTCGCAGTTTGATGAAACTCAATGAAACTCGTCATCGTTGTCATACAGTAGCACAAGAGGATTTTCGTAGCAGCTGGGACAGAGCCAGTTGCGTTTAATTCGGTGATTATGAGCGATAAATGGCTAATGAGACGATGGCGACCAGTTGGAATTAGCATAGAAATGCTTCTCGCTTGTAAAACTCTCGCTTTAATGAAGTGCAGCAAATGAGACGCTCTTTTAAATCGCTGCGATAAATTTTATTACAAGGTTATTCCTATGAATGAATAATTTCGCTTATTCCAATTCTCAGCTACCATCTTGCATTTCATTTCATTATAAATAAAGCTGACCCTGGGTTTAACATTTATCCAAGAAAAATTCAGACGTAGACAAAATGTGTCATTTAATAACTAATTCAGACCTAACTGGTTAAATTCACCACTAAAACCGTATATGTACATGAAAGAAGTAGAGTTCCTTTAAGAACACATTTCCCACCCCCACAAATAAAAATAAAAAAAAAAAAAAAAAAAGAAAGAGAGAAAAAAAAATCACCACAGGAGGTTGGGGAGAAAAGGAAAGGCAAGTGAACATCCAAGTGGACAGGATGAGTGATGGACCACGAACTACCAACTGAACCTAGTAGACAGACAGAGAAAAATATCCAATTCTGCGAATAGCCAAAATATTGAATTTTTTTCTAAATTTCTCGGAATTTTATGCATTTTACATTCGTGGTTTTAAAGTTAGTTATTTGCACCTCGCTTCTCATTTCAAAGCATCACGCTGTGATTAATTACACTTTGAATTTTATTTTGACTTGATTCGTTAATTCATTTTCGAATAGAAAAAATATTATCGAGCTTGACACAGAATGATTTATTCTCAATGTCATCGGAATGGTTTTAAGGTGGGATTAACGGGATTAGAAAAGCTTATAATTGGCATCGAATCGAATATCAACGGCTTAAGAGCAAATCAAACAGCAGGTTCACTTTTGTACTACGAAAAGCGTAGGAAAGCCTCTTTAAATCCACATTTAAAGTTTAAAAAAAAACGTAGCAACCTTTTTGCTTGTAAAAACAAACTTTAACATCATTAATCTCCCTCTAATTCACCCATCACCCAACATCCCAAACAAATTCCCCTGCTTTCAAACCAATAAAAAACATCAGCAAACACGAAAAAAATGAAAGCCACATCTAGAATTCTGAAAACCCAAAACCCCTAGTGGTAAAATGTAAAAAAATTCCGCATGATCCAATGTCCCAGCAATTATTTATGGCTGACTCTTGATCTCTCCAGTGACCACGGGTGACCAAAACACAACCTCAACCCCAGCAGGGGAACGTGAAACCCCATGAAGACTTGGTCACTAGGTTAAAAGGGGTGACAACAAACATGTGACCTCACACTGACAGCCTCACAGTCTAAAATGAATTGTGATTTGTTTCTACAATCAAAATCGCCATAATTAATGGATATGTACTCAGTCCAAGCGCTCGCTAAGTGCAAGTATGGCTTTCAGGCCAATCACCAACTGGACTCTGTCCACCACTACTTTTTCCTCATTTTTTTTAATTTTTTAGTTTTTTTAAAGGATTTTTTTACACTCTACTTCATAATTGAAATAAAATACCCGATGATTTAAGGCTTTCACAAATTACAACACATTTTAATTGCACACTTAACACATGTGCAATTAGACTGCATTAACTATGCAGGGAAAGCATTAATTTTTCCCATTCCAACACTGGTAGTTAAGTATAGGGTAAATAAAGCATAGCAAAGCTGTCAAGAAAATAAACAGCGAGTAGTTAGTCCACGTTGATGAAAAGAGAGCTTTAAAAATGTTGGTCGTCGTGTGATAGGTACAGTAGGTTTGTGGTGTTGAGATTATGCTGGTCTTGTTAATTTGATCTTGTATGCAAATTGGACTGCCATTAAGAGCATTGAGGCACCATCTAGTCTTAATGAAGTATGGATTGGAAAAGACATCCACATGTACTCAAAAGACTCGGGATTAAGGGCAAACTGAGGGCAATTGTCACAACAAATTTCACCACCAGAGGAAAAAGACGCAATAATGGAGTGCAAATTAGGCAAATTACAAATTACTTTCTTCAATTTCTTTTTCCAATTTCCTTCGACTTGAAGGTGGCAAGCCAATGTAAAACGAACAAAAGAAAAATCAAAATTATTTTGACACAAGTAACTTTAAACTACCAAGAACCGGGACCTTAAAGTCTAAATATGTCTCGAATTTAGCCAATTCTTTCCTCATTTCTTTGTGTACTGCACTAGAAACAGGTGAATTCATTAGGCTGCCAATATTACAATATTAGTTCTCACCACCAGCAGAGCGAAATAAGGGAACTCCCAGAGAGCTTTTTATTGATCTATAACTAAGATGGCATCAGGTGACGTCTCATGCACAACAACACACTTCCCAGCAACTATAAATCAAGACCATAAACCTTAAATAAGATGGAGGTACAATATCAACTTCAATTATTACCATACAACGAACACTAAAAGATACTAAAAGTGAAAGCAGAATTTTTTCAATAAAAAAACTTTCTTTTTATAATACATAAAATAAAATAAAGTGAATATTTTTTCTTCATATTGCATCACTGTTATCTTTTTCCTTTTTACAATTGGTGCAATTCTAGTTTCATATTTGACTCTGTTGTACTGCTTTTAAAGAAGGGATAAGCTAGACTACTATTGGGGTTAATAGAAGTAAAGTAGGGGACTTTTCGATTGCATGACGCAGCAAATCTACTTGAATTATTGGTCTTCTCTTAACCTATGCTTCTGCAGTTTGCGTTTGAGTTTGTTGTCTTGAAAAATCAATTTATCAGTTTTCAACATGATGGAACCTTTTCCCCCTCCCTCAACAACTCACCTATTATACCTTATGCCTCTGGCCTTTAAAGTGATTTTTTTAACCTCCAAAAATCTTTTTATTAAAAATAGTGACAAAAGTTATTGTTTAGGGTTAATTGTAAGGGTTAACACAAACAAGATGTCTATGTAAAACAAGAAACCACAATAAAGTCCAAATAGAAAGACGTTATACAAGTTCGGTTAAAGTTGAAGTTGTGGTTAAACAAACCGACGGTTGGTATAAAGAGAAAAATTCATATTCAGAAAGAAGAAATCTTTAATAGACAGTGGTGCTTTTGATGTAATAAAAGTAGGAAAGCAGCCCATGTCGTAAAGCAAGTCGTAAAAAGACATGGGACTTACCTTGCTGCACTGAGGGTGTCTTGCTTCATAAAATTACCACTTACCTAGACAACAGAGAAAATGCAATTAAAATCCACAACATTCAGCCAAGGTGAAACGCATTATTTTAATTTGATGTGACATAGTTTATAACGAGAAAAATTCAGCTTTTCTAAACATAACAAAAACAGTAACCTCAACTTGTGATTTTTTCCTCTTTTTTTAATGGCTCTTTTATATCTCTCCATCAAAATACTATTTTTGGAATTTCATTTTGGGATTAAAGACACTTTCTCTCTATTATGAGTGTTGTTGTTATGTTAGAAACAAGTATATTATAAGTATTTATTTTTTTTAATAAAGCAGGAAACAATTTCTGTAGCAACTTGTGCCAGCAAACATGTTTTTGGCAATCATCCAGTGTTTCAACCATTTCAAACTGCTACAATTCACCATTAATACACTCTTTCAAGAGTACTTTATAAATTTCAGCAATGTCCATTGCATATAAATAGGAATAAAAAGAAAGAAAAAAAAAAACTGTCGTACTTTAATACATATTTTACGAATTTTTGAGAGTTCAGTTAAGATCAAATCTCGAACGTCACCGACCAGATTTCCGAGCAAAGAACAGCACCTGAGCCTCACATCAAGATTTTATTTTTATTAAACACCTCCTTGCCAACCCCAAGACATGAGATTTGGTTCATGAAGCAAAACCCCACATGGAATCATCAAGAGCGTGCAACTGGACACAGATGGTGTTAATAACAGTTGAAGGAAATGAAAGAAGCCATGAAATGCTGGGGCCTAAAGCAAGCATCTATTGATTTTGCAAGCTTAATGGCAATTAACACGGAGACTGTAACCAAAAAAGAAGGGAAAAAAGAAGGTAGCATCTAAAATCCAGTCTCCTTCCTATTAGGTAATTGCTTATTTTATGATCTTGCCAGCAGGGGATTTTTAGGTGCAGGCTGTGTATCTGGTCCTAATGACAAATCACAGTCTACCAGTTAAGTCCGGCTAGTTACCAATCACAATACACCATTACTGAACTGCAATTACTCCTTAATTACACAGTCGCCATACTGCATCCCTTTTTTCAATATTTTTTGTACTTTACCCTGAAGGTTTCTTAAAAGAAGTTACGAGTAAATCAGCAGCATCTTGTGTTAAAACAGATGGCAAACTTGCAGTTGAATTAGTCACGGGAAAATAAGATTTTATATTCAAAATAATGAGATTTTGATTATGTTTACAACAAGCTGGACACGGTTTTAAATAAGCAACATAATAAATTTTTTACGAGTGTCATCATCAACAAATTGTCAGAAAAACCCCACTTTGAGTTCTTTAAAAAAAAACCAGAGATTATTAATCAAATTTTCACGCGAGATGACATTTGACAATTTCCCTAAATACTTAAAAAGAGAAAAGAGAGAGAAAAAGGCTGACAAATTATTAGAGATTGTATGAATTATTCATGTTTATCCTGCTTCTTGGAACAATAATTTGGCCCAGAGTAAATTAAAAACCAAAGAGACAAGAATAAGCTTCATTTGCAGCTAAGAATTCCTTAAGGTCTTCCACCCTCTCTTACTTGCAGCATTTAATCTAATTGCAAAAAGAAGAAAAGTCGACTCCCAGTAGGAAGCGTCGAGACGCAGAATAGGCCTGTTCTGCATATGTATGAAATTAAAACAAGAAATTTCATCAGTGGGACCGGAAAAAAATGTCTTTTGCTCCATTTAACACTCGAATTTGCATGTGTTTTCAATCATTATGCCTTTCTCCCGACTTTAGCCCTAGATAACAATTAAAAAGCTGCAAATATTAGCATGCAAAATTAATATTGCAATAATAAATATGCAAATTTCTCTTGTCTGTGACTTGAAACGAAGTTACCAAAGTTTTCGAACATTACTTCCAGGCAATATCAATGGACTTAATTAAAATTGAAAGTCGAGTTTTGTTCTCTAAAATCGTTTCTGCAGAAAATTTTCAAGTAAAAAACTCATTTAATGTCATTCATTGTGTTAAAAAAAAACTTTTCACTCAAAAACAACTTGTGTACTAATGCATAACAGTTGTAAATAAATGAGTGTTTACTTTCCTTTGATGACAACAGTTCAACTCGAAGACAATGTGTAATGGCTGTCTTCAATGACTGCCTTTTGTTAACAGAAACAAAAGCTAAAGTAGCTAATTAAGTCAGTATTTGTCAATGTGTGCATTCAAGAAGGAAATCAAGACAATGGTTCAATGAAGCTCGAGGCACTTGCAATCTGTTTGAGGTGGTCTCATTAAGTGACACTCCTTAAGCATCAAGACCTTCTAACGACCTCGAGAGCTAAAAGAAAGTTGGAACATTTAGCCAAAGAAAATCTTTGTCGTCTGTTAAACAAAGACAATGGCACTTGCTAATTTTTGGCACTAGCATCTGAATAGAGCTTAAATATCCATTTTCCTCTTAAAAAATGAAAATTGAAATCGATTTGTGTAAAACCAACACTTTAAAAATTCACAACTAATTTTTTTAATTGCAAAGTTTGTCAAACATCGGCGTTGTCAAAGAAGTTTAAAAATTAAACAATTCACGATCACGACTCATTTAATATTTATTTTGTATAAAATTATTTTAAATTTTCAACATTAGAATAAGGTATTTCAAGCTTTAATAATACAGGTTCAAGTCCAATAAATTTTTCCATGCAAGATGGAATTGTAAAACTGCACTGTCCAAATGTTTGCTTTTAATATTTCACTATACGTTCTGATCTTTTATAAATTTCACAATGTAAGAAAAAAAAATAAGAAAGAAAGTCCAATCTTATTTCTAAAGAAATTCTTTTGCCAAGGGAAATTAAGTTTAATGAAACTCTGCCATTGCAGTCATATTTTTCTATATTATTATTATTACCACTATTCTATTTTCTAACTTCAATTTTACATCTGTGAAATTTTTATAAAACCCATACATCTTTAAGTCACTATTTCATTCTGATTTTTCAGTCATATGTCACAAAGCTGTTGAAATGAAACACCAAAAAAAAAAAAAATTATTTTTTTTCTCTCTCACACTTTTCATGTCAAAATTCAATTTCAACTTTAAAAACTCAAAAAATCAACTCGAGGCAAAAACCAAGAGTACGGTACTTGTATAAAATTTATCTGAAATAAATTTTTAAAATCACACAGCTGACACATTCGCAATTCCCATCCACAAAAATGTTGAATCATTATTGATCAAACACTTTAATAAGAAGAGCAGCCTTAAACCATAACTTTATATACCCATTTCTGCATAAATGAAGTAAAAAAGAGGAAAAAAAAATCCATTCAATAGACGTCTTTTGTCTTCACAGATGAAAACACATAAAAAACCTCTCTATTATGCAGTCTCTTGTATAGCTGCAGATATCTTATTACATTACCGCACGAAAGAATGAGCACGTCAAGAGAGAGATGTTATCACAAGCTTTGAAAATTTGTCATTTATTTTCAGGAATTCTTTAATTCATTCTTTGATAAGACCACTTTATGAGTCTCAGAGGTATTTCCCTCTCCCCGTATCGTACTAGAAATGTTTTAATTAATACAAAACTCCCAAATTCACTTTCTTGGAACTCATACCCTGAGGCCCCAGAACCATCTGCATAGCAAAACACAAACACCAAGATCAAAATTCAAAATGCACCCGTGCATCTTTGTTTTATTTCAAACCAATTTGAATTATATTGCTTTTTTCCTTTCCTTTTCGTCCTTGGTTTGCTTCGGGCACGAGGAAATTAGAATTTCAATTACCGATTCTTCGCCTTTTGCAATAACTAACCGGAAATACTTTTATTGCTAAATATCCGATCGCACCGCACCGAATCGATATTCAGGTGTGAAACGGCTGTTAAGTTTCGACCGAACCTAAATATTAATATTCGTGTCGATTTGCGAGTCTGAGTGTAAATAATTCTATTATAGTAAATAAATTAATACATAAATTGTATGTGGTTCCAAGTATTTGCAATTTTATGAGATAGACGAGAATGTAGCTCAAAATGCAAGACCTAGACACGAGTTTGCATTGCAATGCATTAGCAATTCTGTCAAGTCAAAACCAGAGATTTTCCACTGATTACAATGCAGAAGTCAGTGTCAACAGAACTTGAAGTGGTCAGGTTTATTAGACCTTGATACCAGTCTTTCAAGTAGTGTCAACAAGAGTTTGTCCTCAAGGAGTTTTGTCTGAGGTAAACATGTATCTTTAAAAAGTGTCAAAGTGTCATTTTGTGACAGTAGTTATACATTTACACCTAACATCTTGTTTGATCTGTGGTCACACTGAGCATTTGAGAAGTCACTTGAGATAAAAAAATAAATCTTTGTTTTAAAAAAAATTGTGAATTTTTTATTTATTTCGAAGCATGGAAATAAACAATTGCATGAAATTCAATTACCTGCAGACAATATATCAAAATTCTGCTACTCTATGCAATAGAAAATATTTTACCTTCAGCAAGAAAAAGAAAGGATTTGTTGCGAGTATAATGCACTTGCACAGATGCAAAAATCGGCTTTCAATTTATTCCGCGATTGATCGAAACTCAATGAAGTTAGAAAATACATTTCATAGTAAAAGGATTATATTATTTCTCCTTTTTTACGTTTCCTTTGTGTTTAAGTCTTTCCTTAGGTCTTGCTTGGCCATAAGATTGAAAAAACGTGTAGGGCAACTGTAATACTCCAATAATAAGAAGAAAGTTCTTAGAGGAGAAGGGGAAAAAAATTGCAACCTAATTTCGCCATCTTTCTTTTTCATTTTTATGTTTTTTTTATCCTTCATTTTGAGCCATAAGTCAGCAGAACTTATGACTCGGATAAAAAAAACGGCATTATCAACAAAACGGAATTGATTACATTTGAAACGAGTTACCAAGTCATTCTTAAATAAAAAATGACATTTATTACAGGGTTCAAATGCATTTTTGGAAAAAAAAAAAATTATTGATTACCCATAGAAGTAAAAAAATCCTTACCCTTTAAAGAAATTAATTTATCTATCTACATTATAATAATAACAAAATACGACAAAAGAAAATCATTAGATTTACAATATTCGCCATTTATCTGTCACCAACTTTTTATCCCTTCCGCTCCATTGGTTTGCAGCATATTCCCACCCGCCCTTATTCCCTCCTTGTCAATAACTTTCAAAAACAACCATAGGGGGAGTAGTCCAATCCATTCAAACATCCTATACATTACATGACCACCCTAAACTTCAGTGTGCAAACTGCCCCAACTTCCACTACAAGACAACAGGTCAAAATAAAGAAATAAAAATGGAACGGAACATGGTCTTTCAGTGTTCTAGGCGAAATAAAAAATTCCATAAGGTGGGTCGTTGCTAATGGTCATACAGTAGGGGGCTCAGAGCAAGACTGTAGGGGCACGAGCCCGAAAGGGCGTTGGTAATGGTAGGGCTTGGTTTTTTTGCTAGTTCATTGATCACAAATCACATTGCAGCAAGTTCTTTCTACCTTCCCCTGGAGAGGGTGCCATATTTACAGCCATTTGGTGGCCATTTGCATTCCAGATGCAAGTCCCAGATGGTGCCATAGTGGAATCCATTAAGGTGGAAAGGGAGGGAAGCTGTTGGTATTGTATAAAGAGGGAAATTTGTAGCTGTTGGTTGGCACCCAGCGAGGGGTTTGGTCGTCCGGACGAGCAAGGGGGGTTAAAAACAGAAAGATGATGTCAGAATGACAACAAACCATAAAAAAAATGAAAACATGGCTGCCCCAGAGGCGCACTTTCAAGTGTATGTTTGCAATTATTTCTAATTACTACAAGTGGCATCTCTTGCTGAGTTTAATGATTTGTAAACACGTTTTTTAAATGGATATTTACACTCATTTTCTTTTATTCTAAACATATTTTCGCGCATCCTCGCTGCTTCTGCACTCGTCGCGAGAGGGCAGTAAAGAACACCGCAAAAATCAATAACTGCCAAGTTCTAGCTGTGACAAATTATTTTCAAATTTTTATCCTGCATTTATTTATAATCCACAATTTTTTTCTTTAATTCCATTAAATTTATCTGCAACATTGTATTGTGCTGTATCATGAAATTCTCTTCTCTAATCTTAATTAACATTTTTGGATCAGTATTTTTTTTCTTAGTCTTACAGAACTTAAGTCCACTTGGCCCCACATGACAAGCAAATTAAAAGCGGGGGAAGGGGAGGAGAATGCGAGAGACAGGAGAATGAGTTGGGCTCACAAAATGACTCGAGAGAGAAAGAGAGAGAAAGACAATGTAATTGCTGCCACATTATTCCACCTCCAATTACTGAGCCAAGAGTCAATGGATTGCACAGGCGCAAGGCTTAGCATTCGAAGCTTCAGACAGTTCTTGCAAGGATTACAAGCACAAGCTTGTTATTTCAGATAAATAGGAGACAGAACCATTAGAAGTTGAGGTTTATGAGATTTGACTCTAATGTTCTCTGTTATTTTCAAAATAATATTTTTGTTGCGGGATTTTATGCAGAATAAAGCATTGTGAGTGAAAAATTAAAATTCAGTGCAAGTGTTTTGAAGGTGTAGGTCTTCTTCAATTGAAACTTTCACCCTCCACAGAAACAACTTCACCAAATCCATCAGTGGAAAGAAAAAAAGGCAATTACCACAAATTCCAACTCAACATTCTTTACAAACAATCCTCACCAAGTAGAAATCT
Organism: Geophilus truncorum; assembly: GCA_034695745.1. NCBI lineage: Eukaryota > Metazoa > Arthropoda > Chilopoda > Geophilomorpha > Geophilidae > Geophilus > Geophilus truncorum. Next base: position 41,872 of record JAQFZP010000091.1, on the reverse strand, counting down.
CCCCAAAAAATCAATTGTTTTTCTCGAGCTTCTGCAAGCCTCTGGTGTTTCAAGGAAGAAGTCATCATTCAAGATCTTTTGCTTTCAAGATAAGACAGAACAAATCCTGCTCTTTCCCATCAAAGATATCTTGGGCAAACTGCCCATCTTGTCAAGCTGAGGGGATTTCACTGAGATTTGAGCAAATATTCAAGGCTTGTAATCACCCAATCTGCTGCAAGACCACCTTTAGAATTAAATGTCCTTAAATAAAATGACATAAAATGCAAAAGTTTGAGCAAATAACATTTGTCTTGAGTTTGTTCAAGAAAACTCATTTTTTTGTCTTTTGGAAATGGAATGACATCAATATTTTATGTGCATTGATTGTAGTCTTAAAAGTAAATGTAAATATAGTATTCTAGTATTCAGTCCATGACATTTGAAAATTATTTGTTTTTTAGAATTTTAAAGTTAAAAATATTTACTATAATATTTTATTGACTATGTAACATTTAAATAAATTACATTTACTAACAGTAAATGCAATGAATTTACCATGCAATTGATTATTATTTCATCTAAATGCTAGTTAACAAACAATTACTTCCTTGTCAAATGTAAGAACAAGAAAAAAAGAAGAAAAGGTAATCAACAACAATATTTAACCCACAAAAAAAAGGGGAGAGATGTCTCCAGGCTACAAAAACAAACCATTTAATCAGAGCCAACTTTCTAAAAGCCAATATTTGACTCTGTCAAAGAACTAACTCTTTTCAGAGCCAGTCCTTGGCAATTAACCTCCCTAGATGAGAGTCTTGTCAGGCCATTTCCTGTTGCAGGAAGACTTATACTTTATTCTACCATTTCTCTACTGTTATCGTCAAAGTCGAAAACGGACTGAGATTGAGCCTAAGGCAAGCACAGATTCAATTTAGCAAAGTGGGAGACACATTCAAGTGTTAGACTCAATGTAATTACTCCTCAGTCCAATGCAAATTGCAGCTTCTGCCCATAGAAAGAGTTAAACCTTAAGTACTAAGCTTTCAATGCGCAAATTTGCCATTAGGAAATAAAAGTCGGTAGGATTTTTTTTTAACTTTTTCTATTTCGACGCACAGGAAATAGAAGAAAGTGATAGAAAGGGTTGGCAGGTAGCTCTTGAGAGTACATAAAACGAAATTGGAAGATTGACAAGCGATATTGTAGAAATAAAATTCAAACTCAGATTGAAATAAACTCCAAATGGATATTTATGTGGAAAAAATGATTTATTCAAAACTTTCTCTTTATTCTAATCTAAAGTGAGTGATAAGTTATGTAATGAAAAATTTTAATCATCATCGAAGGTAAGTAGAGAGAGAAAAAAAAAGCAATATTCATCAATTTTTTCTCCTGACTTGAAAATTCTTTTCCCTCGTAGACACAATGGAAATGACACTTCCAATTGAGGAATTATGAAAATGCAAATAAAATCCCCTCTTGAATGCCAATGTGCAGCTGGGGACTTGATGAAAGGTGAAATAAAATAGAAAAAGGGAATAGATAGAAGAGAGATTTTTAGTATTATTATTATTATAAAAAAAACCTACAGGTTATACGATCAGTGTATTAAACGTGAGAAGCAAAAGTGAGACCATAAATTGAGGTGGGTGCAATGGATGGTGTAGAGCGAAGCATCAATATTGAGCTTTAGTAATCCTTTTGGGCTGCAAACTGCATTGCAGAGATAAACAGATTACCAGCTGGTGCTAAACACAAGCCAGTAACGAACCAATTAGCATCAAGGAGAAAGCAAGCAACAAAATTCTTAATTAGCAAAGACTCAATAAAAATGCAAGTAGTTACAATACACTGATAAAAATCAAATGCAAATCAATTAAGCTTGGAAAAGGGGTGGAAAATTGGAAATGAAAAAAAATTTGTATCAAAGAAAAAATTAACCTATAAAACTTCAGTTAAGCCAATATTAAGTACAAAAATAAAAAAGACATTAAAAGTGTAATTAGCTTAAAAATGCTATTACTACAGTATTTTTATAAATTGGGAATTTTGGACTTGTAATAAATTTGATTTTAGTAGTCATATTTTATCTGGAAATCTTCCAAAAATCTTTTTTTAGTATTAGAAAAATTTGATATGAAATAAAAACAAAATACATTACTACACTTCCCATAATTCCCTGCCATCACTTCCCCCTTCAAAGGTATCCATGTATAAAAAAGAACTTAAAAAACAAAATAATAAAAAAGGCAAATGGATTTCCAGCACAGTGCACAAAAGTGCAAAAAAAAGCATAGACAAGTTTTGCTATCTCCAAACCCAGTTGTGTCTAGTGGGGAAAATTATTGACTCAAATAAAATGATGGCCATTAGAAAGCATTAGAGAGCCTGGCACATGGACCAATGGAAAGCCAAGCAGTTTCATTCAGAATGGGGAGACAAGAGCAGAATGCCAAGCAGGAGCCAAGTGAATCTGTGGACTGTGTAATTTGAATGGCTTATTGACTTAGGCACTGACTTTACCATTTGCCAACTACTGAACAATGCCGGCTCTTATTGAGTGGAAAGTCCATTGCCAACCACAACTCTGACTTTCACTTTTCAGACATTAAAACATTAGGTGCTGCAGGCAAACATTTCCACACATTTGTTCTGAAAATCCCAAAACCACCAATCATATTTACAGTTAAAAGAGCTTCCACTCATTTGACCAATCTCTTCTATTGCACATTAAAGCCTACTTTGCCATCCATCAATTTAACTCACTTCTTGATGCATTTCTTATGATTCCACTAAGAGGCCAAGAAGCCATCATCTCATTACAAGTGCACTCACAAGATGGCAATGCCTTCCTCCTCACATAATCATTGTTTATGAGTTCCATATTTTCAGATTTGATTTGAAAGATGTTGGAGAGAAGACTTAATAGTCTATTCCAAACCTGGTGGTAATAAAAAGTTAATGTTTGTTGTTCTCTTGCTCTTTTTATTATACTTCAGTGCTAAAAGGCTTCTGCAAACAACATTTATGGAGCAATTAGCTTTGCTTTTAAATACACTTTTCAATTTATATTAGCCTAATAATGTTTGATGGAATATTCACCATTTTTGTCTCTTTTGTTACTTTTTAATTTCCTATAAAGTTCCATTTTAAAGTTGCATTAACTTTGCTTCCAGTTTGCAGTGTTCAAAGGATTTTCTAAGATGGTCAAAAACTCTTAAAAGCAAAAGTACTTTGCCACCTTTCCACCCACCACCCACCATCCACCTTTTTCCTTGCAAAATCCTTACATATGGCTGCCACTGCACCTAATACCTCTATCTTTGTGCAGCAGCCAACAAGAGAAGTATGAAAGCTGCTTGGAGATGGCTCTGCACACATTTCTCTCCATTTCACACCAATGGCTTTTTTTTTCTTGTTATTCACGGAAAAAAATATTTTTTTAAAAAAATTAATAGGCAATATCTAAGTGCTTCTTTCAAAGAGAAAAAAAATATCCAAACTCAAAAAGCTGAAAAAGATTGATATTAGCTGAGCTCTCTGATTATGTCATTAAAAGAAGTCGAGTGGAAATAATTTTTTGTGCAATTTTGCATATTTTCCCCATTTCTCTTTATTTTTTCTTCTAAAATTAAAAATTAAAAAATATCAATTAAAAGTGCTTTTGTGCGTTAAAAGTGAAAATTGCAATGCATACAAGTGGCGAATAGGAGTTAAAGTGAAAGAAAATGACAATTTCCTATCAAATTACCAGCCGATACAACGAGGCAAAAGCGAAAGAAATTCAATCTGCTTTGCTTGTTATGCCCTCATTACGTTGACACCAATGTCTAATCAGGCCTGAGTAAATGCTACTTAAAGACAAGAAGAGACTCTCGTAAAATCTGAAACTCATGTTCATCAGATAATATCGCATGCTTTTCTGATTACATTTTCACAATCATCTTCTATTTTTATTTTGTTTACCAGAAAAGAAACCCACGTTCGTGGTAAAAATGCCAATTACTCCAACACCAATTCCAGAAACTAATCAAGGAAGGGACATACATATTGAAAAGTTAGAAAATCCAAGAAAAAATATTATTAAAGCAGCAGTAGTGGAAACCAGGCGATCCAAGCAATTACAGGAAACACTAAGGAAAAAAAGATGGCCAAGTCTTGAGTGGAATTTTAAGCTCTTTGTTTCTTTTCGGTAAATTCCTTCCTTCCCCGAAGAGGAAAAAATGGAGATAGGGGAAAAAAGTCACTGCATTAAAGTTTAAAACAGATAGCAAAAGGCTAATCCAATGTCAAATACTGGCTGCAGACTTAGTTTAAAGATTTACTGAATATTTTCATGTGGAAATAAAGTATGTAAAAATTTTAAAAATTCATGGATAGAATGTAAAGCTCATTCAATAACTACAGTATTTACACAATACAGTCAATGACATCACTGACCGACTTTCCGACAAGATTAAAACTGAAATCAAATATGCCATCTGAGCGCACCAAAATAATTAAATAAAATGCTAGTTAACCTAATTTACTAAGTTAAGCACATACAAAGATTTCTATAAAGTATTAAAAATAAGTGAATTTTTCAGTCATGTCCTGATAAATGGATTGTTTAATATTAATAAGAAATCCCAACTAATCCCTTTAGACATCAAAAGACTACAATTAAATTTTAATCTCAATGTCACTTTATCGTCAGCAAATTGGTTAAATAATTAATTCAACTTTACTCATTACCTGTTTGCATTATTAATTTAATTTATACTTTTTTTTTTTAAATTAAAGAAATTTCCAGTTTACGCTATCAACCGTTTTAAACATTTAAACCCGAGTTTACGCTTTAAGATTACATAATCAATACCTTATGTTTCTTAATTCTCATCTTGTACACTTTCACTTCATTTGCTCTTACCATTTCTCTCCTTGATGGCGACAGAGGGCGTTCGAGTAATTACCAAACACACTTCGTGCTATTTTGGCGCAGTAATTGGATTTTTTTTCTATCCTTACTCTTCAATATGCCAAATTAACTTAGTTATCTCTGACATAGCTATAGAGAGGCTGGTATGGAAAATAAAGATGGTCTTTTTAATTTGATTGCAGCCAAAGGGGTAAGAAGACGGGAAGAAGGGGAGAAAAATCTTTACAAATTTTTTTTATTAGATGTGATGTTGGTTTAGTCTAATAGCATTGTAGATTCGAGTCATATTCTTGAAAGAGAACTATTCTACATTTTAATTTGCTACTTCTAATGCGTTAATTCAAATGCATTTCAATACACTTACTGTAGGTAATTTGAATGTAATTAAATGAAAACTGAAGCACATCTAAAAACCCAATAATTTCAAATGCAATAAAGCAATTATTTATAAAGTGTTAAATTGCATATTTTTATCACGCAGCGCCTCTAGTGACAACAAATGAAATCATTTTAAAGAAAGAAAAACATAAAAAAATTTAATTTCCATCATTGCCGTTAGATGGCGCAATTTCAATTCATTTAAAAAGTGAAAAGAAAAAAAAAAGTCTTTTGTTTGTGAAACTTAACCGTAAAGTGACTTCATTTAAATTAACATTCACAACACAGCCACCTTTTACTTTTTCATCCTTTTCCTTTTCAAGATAAAGCCTCAACCCGATATGATCCCATGAACCCTTAAGCCAAACAAGCGCACCGGCCAAATGAGGCCACAACGTGAGCGACAAAATAATAACAATTAAGTAAACAAGCGCCCCCTAACCCCGCATCGTGCAAACCAAGAACCAACAGTAAGACCACACAGGTGGAGCAAGCGACACTTAATCGTTTGTCAAAGTGATACACGTATCAAGACACCCTTTTCCTTATCGCCGCTACCGATTCTGCATCACGTTTCAGTAGTCCGATACGCACTGCGAGCAAATCAATGGGTTATCGCGGCGTAATGCAAATCTCGTGTTTCTCTCGTTTCATAATTTGTCTGATTTCATCTCTACTTGTATTTAAACACGTCATTACGAGAATGAAATTCTTTGAAATTAACCACAACATCACTCAAACTGGCCTTCATTACTCGCAAATAAATTACCTCAAATTTCTCCAGATGATGTTCATATATTATGCATGTAACCAGTTCATAATTTACATTTTTTTTTTTCATTTTTATCTGCAGTTAAATCTGAAAAAGTCTCGCGAGCCCAAATTCTTTTCATACATCAATATGAATAATTCCCCGCGAAAAACCTGTTCATAAATCGAATTGTTGTCTAAGCAAATAATAATGAATCCTTTGCTTTCCTCCTAATTACACTGTGTTTTGAGCCTGGGGAAAGCGCATTCCTTAATTCCATTAGCAGTCCATGACAAAAGAATGATTCATTGGGTATAAATTCTCGTGAAAAGTATTTAAAAAACCACATTCTCATCCCCAATTTCAATATCTTGTGTAACGTGAGCACGAATTCACTGACAAAAGCCGGTAATCTAATTAGCAAAGTCTATTAAAAATTATGGACGAATTTGTAGTGCAATTTGACACATTTGAATTGCATGAGGAGCAAACGTGTGGGGGAGAAAAAACTTCGATTTTATAATTTAATAATGCAGTTTAATCTCTTGGGTGAAATTGCGTTGCTTAAGATAACCGATACAGAAAGGATGAAATTTTTTCTAACTATTCCCCAGTTTTCATTTCGCAGTAAAACCCCAGTTTCAGCACTTTTCGCAATTCATAAATCCCCTCCAAGACAATTTTCTAATTTCTTCCACTGGTATTCACAAAATTATTATATCCCTCCACTTTTAAATGCCCATTGAAAAAGTTTCAAACGCAAAAGAAAAGAAGAGCCGCTTCTAAATCATTCATTTATATTCACCATTTCTTTTCTTTGCATTCAACGCTTTTTTTCCAATCTGAAAACTCTTCACCTTACATTTCCTGCAAATGCATTGTATTCCAAGCACGTTTGCTCACTTGGATTAGACTTTATTTGCATCAGTGCTCAACCAGACATATCAGCAGATTATTCCACTCAGTTGCTCTCAAAGTTCCCGACACTGAATTGACTTGGAAATAAAAGCCCAGTGTCAGTTTGATGAGAGGAAGAAAGAAATACTGTTCAATTAAACACACTATTCATACACATCAAGTTAAGCAGAAAGAGAAAGATGCTTAATAGGCTTGGGTCGAATGGGGAAAAAAATGCAATGAAAACTTGACAAGTAAACTACAAATTAGCATACTTTTTTGTTGGTGCGCAATGTGCAGTGATTCCAAGTGACAAATATTGTACGAAATTAAGCTCGTGTTCAATCGAAGTGAAAGCTTTCATCATTTTGATTCGATAATTAAGCCGTTAATCTGTCTCAAATTAGAGGCGACGTTGCAAATGATTTTAACAGTTTTTAAAGAAATAAATATTTGTTGAGTTAATTTTTAGTCTTACTTTTGCAATTTCTAGATATTTGATCACTTTGTCAACAATTCTAACAATTATTATTACCCTTGTTTCGTGTCAGTGCAGTACGCCCTCTCATTTCTTGGATCTCGTTTATCGCTACGTATATCTTTTCGAAAAAACGTTATAAACTTCTAATAACTCACTTCTGCTTTTTAGCCTTCAATAATTCTAACATTCGTGAAAAAGCCTAAACGTAGAAATATCAATTTTTTTTTTTTTTTTTTTTTTAATGTGTGTAAAAATCAATTTCTTTCGATATATCTATTCTCAGCAACCCGAAGATTTTAATCCAAAATTGAGCTTTCAGGTTCAGAACATCTGCCATCATAATTATTACCTTTAAAATAAGTAAATAAACCAACTAATAATGATGTGACCCAAAATGTCATCTTCCACATTTTACTGTTTTTCTTATGTACAAACATAACATTTTATTAATACAATAACATTGTATGAAAAGTTTATAACTTTACATAAATAACTTTTACATAAATAACTTCCAGTTTGCCTCAAAATATAAATAAATAAATAAACATTCTAAATTGAATAAATAACAACGCAAACATCTTATATTTAATTACTTTTCCATTAATCTATAATTTTGGTAATAAAAAATTAATTTCCCCAATTTTTTTTTACTAATTTTATTATTTTTTCATACTCTCAACTTAATTATATACAAACATTGAAATTAAATTAAACATGCAGCCATTTCCAACAAAACATAAAAAACAACAACAAGAAAACTAATATTGATCCTGCGAAGCCAACCAAGGTACACCCGCATTAGAATACGCCTTCTAGAAGCTCAGCTTAAATATAGATCCAAAATGGTGACCCCAGAGGCCACCTAACCCTTTATGCACTGGCCAGATTTATGTATATAGCCAGAGTAAACAGACACAAACAAATTTGCTTGCTGGAATTATATCTCAAGCCGGCTTAGCCTCCAAGAATTCCTCCTGCGCTAATATCTCAATGTCCAGTTACACAAGGCCAAGACCATTGTATTCAAAGCATTAAATATTATACACCAGCCTAAAAGCTGTTTACACGAAACAATTGCAGCAAAATGCAAAAATAAATTCATTACTCATTCGAATAAATAAACTTTTCGTGGTAGCCATTTTGAAAAGTGACGAACTGCAACGCAACAGTGCATCTGAGGTAGATTAAAGGGAAAAAGCAGTCAGCAACTTAATAAACAATTCAAAACACCTAATTGCATTAGCCCTATTAAAAACTCCCTTTTTCTCATCAACTTTAGGCCTATTCATTCCGACTGAGTACCACTAGGGGGCTTTAAGGTTCACAGAACTTTGAATTTAATTCACTTTCTCTCGCGGATCCCAGGGGTTCGTCTCAAACATAAAAGAACAAAACACAACTTTACACAACTACTTTATCACTTTGGCTGGAAATGACCACTTCTCTGCAACTCTTCTCTCAAATTAAACCCAAAAATATACAATAGAAATAAAAATTCCTCCCCTCGACTCAACTCAGTATTTAATCCATCTGAATCATCTCAGGTATGCCACATGAGGGGGTGAGGTTGGTAAAAACCGTGGCTTTACTCCTCCTCTCCTCTCCTCTCCCTCTCCCATCTCCCATCAAGACGAGGGGGTTATGTCATACATTTCCCTCTGGAGTGTTGATGCCATCCTACTAAGTGTAGGTTGCTATGGGATTTGAGCATAAATTTTTCATAGCTTAGCCTAATGGAAGTTAGCATAGATTTCATCCCAAAGGCCTTTATGTCCGACACACCACAAATAAACGGGCCCAAAGGGATAGAAAATGCCTTGTATTTTATGCAATTAGGGATAGAAGATTTCGTTTACTGTCAAACCCAATATGGGAAGGGTTAGAGAAGGAATTATGGTCAATAATAAATAAGGGGCTTGTGCTCTACTGTCAACGTGGGTTTACGGAAGTTTCTTGAAAATTCAACACGAGAACAGAAAGTGTAAAAGTGTAAACTTTTGCAGTAACTTACTGTATGGTAATTTATTTATATCTAATTTAAAAATGAAAGAAAGAAATGGTTCAAACATTGAGTGACAGACTATTGATTTGTTCTGTGGCTTCTGGCACACTATGTTCACATATGCATATGGTTTTGGATAATGAAATCATTCGCCCACGTGAATTCTTCAATATTATCCTTGAGTCTGCGTGCAAGCTGTTGTCTCACTTGACGAATATTAAGATTGAATATTGAACAGTGTTTATAATTGAGTAAACAGAGAATCAGAAGAGAAAAAAAAGAAAATTTCTGTTCATTTAAAATGCAAATGCTGAATATAGAAATTGGCAAAAACCCACACTGTAATTACCCCAATTGAACGCAATAATTAATTTAACTGCCATCTGTTGACAGTGTGTATTCCTTCCCTATCAACTTCCATTACCTTCTCAACTGCACCTATCCCAACGGGTCCTTTCTCATCCCTATGCAAATGATGAGATAGGGGTTTTGAGAATAGGGGAGTTGAGGGGGCCGAGCACTGCATCCGAATGATTACCCTTTAATGACATCACTCCCACCCTTCCGGAAAGGATTTTTACCCCTTCTAGACCAGTGCTTTCTGCTTCATCACACACATCATTTCAAGACAGAATTAAAGGCATCTGCATAATGAAAAAAATAAGCTCTGGAGAAAGATTATGTCATACCCAATTGACAAAAGTTTATGATGTGTGGTATGATGAGATAAAAAAAATTTATTGAATATGATTAAAAATTTGAAAAAAAGGGGTAGTAATTTAATGAAGTTAAAAGACGGTAAGTTTTACCAATACCAAATTTTTATTGTTTTAAATATAAGACGACATGCTCGGCATTCGGATTATTTAAATTTAATATTTGTAAAGAAAACTTTTGAATAGCAGTGTTGACTACTCATAACTAACTGTAAGTGAAGTGTTTTTAAATGTGCCCGGCTTTGTGACTGGTTACAGTTTTCAAATGTCCACGTCCCACGGTTAATTCGATCAACGTTTTAAACGCAACCTTTGTTTTTCAATATTTATAATATTTTGCAATATAAATTTTTATAATGTTATCTGATTCTTTTTAAGAAAATAGAATGAGAGTGAGAATAAAATTTAACCAAACCGTTAAAAAAAATTAAAATTGTTATTCAAAACCTCTCTTCTCTATTGAGTCACGCATTTTTTCCATTAAAATCACTCTTGAAGAAAAAAATTTGAATTAAAACTGATCCCTTATTCCCATAAATAAAAATCCATGATGCATGAGTTAATGGGAGTCCATTTGATATTGCCATAAAAAGTTCAATATCAAAGTGAATTTACTCATCCGGATTGCAATTTTTAACGGATAGCATGCAATCAGATAAAACTACAGTCCACTAATACTGTCCATAACTGCATACCCACATGAATATGCAAACAAAAATGAGTTCACATACATCCACGCATTACCTTGCATCTGCAAACCCCCTATATGCAATCCATCAATTTCCTTGACCCATAATTGCCCATCTCTGCATTAAAAGCAAACCCACACATACCCATATTTTGTATTCTGCGACCATTTCGCAGCAGCAGCCGACCATATGGAAATTTATCCCCTCCCTCATTGGTTAGTATGGACATTCAATTTATCCCAACTCCCTTTGGTGACAAGAATGGGGAAAAACTAGAGAAAGACCCATTATACTTGAAATGTCCACAACTGATAGGCAACCAATTTGAATTTTAACTCGGCACTATTTTCCATGAGAATAATAGGTCTGTGTGCAGGCCACCATGACTTGATAGGGAGACCTTGGTTTGCTGGAACCATGTTGAACTTATTGGCATGCAATAACACCCCTTGGCTTATCGATACGCCTGTCCAACCAAAACCCCCTCCTTTCCTCCCGCCTTCTCTTTTTATCCCAGCCATCAATGTCCACTTTGCATGTTCACAAATTTTTTTTCACTTTGCATAATTTCATCTCTTGAATTTTTAGTAGTAAAAGTTTTCGTTGCAGACACGGTAACTTATAAATCCACAGTCACATGTTGTAGTACAGTTCCTCATCATTGTTGCAACTGATTAAGTCAATGTACCACACAAAAAAAAAAGGAAAAAAAAATTGTGGTCCCCAAGCCTGACTCATTCAATGAAACACATGCCCCAACACCATATGTCAAACAAGACCCAGCAAATTTCATACAAGAACATCAGTTCAATCAGATCTGCGCAGCTTTTTGTCTAAATCAGTTGTTGGTGATTCATGCTGGTCGACATTACGTCACTGCGTCAATGCGTGAACCGAAATGCCTTTAAAGAGTAAGTCAATTCACATTTCCGTACATAAATTCATTTTTTCTTTAAAAACACAAAAAAAATCATATATTATAACTGTATGTATGACAACTTATTTAATTCGTGTTAAGATAAAAGACAATTCCTTTAACCCCACCTTTGACTGAAAAAGAAATTCTCATGCAAGTCTAGATCTAGCTGTCGGTGCAAATGTGAAAATAATTGCTTTCTCTCAAACAGGAAACAAAAGCTTAAGAAGTCATATGTGTGCCAACAAAAGAAAAATCTTGCAAATCTCCGACCGCAGAACAAAGAATTGAAAAGAAACCCAAACAAAAGCGTATCCCTTTAAAAAAAAAACGGAAAAATGAAATAAAAACCACTGTTGGCACAAAATCGATGTGAATAGCGCCCGTCAAACTTGAACGTTTACGTCTAAACTTCCGGAAAAAGTCCCCTTTGCTCAGGATGTGACATCACACGTGATGCATGCAAGCGCCGGGTCCTGGCTAAAGATATGGTAATTCGTAGGAATTGATGAATAAAGCAACTACACAGACAGCGTGAGGGTTCAATTTGGTTCTACTGATTTGGTCAATATTCACGGGTATTCAGCACTCTAAATTGACAAATTGCACGGTCTGAACCTATTTCATTCACTCCTTTACAATGTAATTTTCTTTTTTTTCTAAAAAAAATAAAAATTATCAATTAACTTAGGAAAAGAATGAGTTACAAGACGTTATTTACAGCACCGTGTATTGATTAACAGTCCTATTTGTCTAGAGGTTTGAAAAGCAGAAAAAAAACAGTTTGCCACCACACAAACAGTGCCTCATGCATTTCATCAATAATTAATGATGTCACTCAAAAGACCTAATAGCCAAAGAGTTAATTATAGAATGCAAAGACTTTCCCTTGGACACAATGGAGCAGCAAACACTAATTAACCAACTCTATGGACATGTTAATTACTTCATTAACAAATTGGCTGCAGTAGCCAAGACAACAGGAGTGTACAAGTGGGGTGTGGTTTTACATGAGATGCGTAGGAGCTGTAATTCAAAGTGACTATTCTAAGTGTCTTTGGGGTTTGGGCAAGTTTTACAACAAGTTTGTTGTTCAAAGGAGAACAATGAATAAGTTTTGGTGGCTTTGGTTCACAACAGGAAACATGCACACGAGTGAATAGATAAAGAAATTTAAACTTAGTCAATAGCTACATTCAATTTAAATAAAGCCATATAAGTTTCTTAAATGAGTCATAAAAAATCTACATTGAAATACACATTTCATTAATTAATGTTTACATCAAAGTTCAACTATTAAAATAAACCTGTGATTAAATGTAATTAACCTGCTTCTTATTGTAGTACACTGAGCCAAGAAACTAATATTATGTTTAATGTCCAAATTTTAATAAATCCTTATAAAAGTTGTTGTTTGGAATATAACTTGCATTTTCACAAGTGATGGCACCATTTAAAAAATTGACTGGTTTTTTTTTTTTTTTGAATTTGCAATTCTTTTCTTACATTGTCCCAAACGGACTTTGAGCAGCTTGTATCAATGAGTCATTCACAAGGGAGAAAATATAATAACTTCCATTGTCACCTACTCATCCCACTGTCAACTCGTGCCCCTAGCTGTCAATAACCTAACTACACTTGTGATGGCCCTTGCCATTGATAACTTGCATAGCACTGTAGACAGCCATCGATAAGAAGGGAATTAAATTCTGTCCATAGTTTGAAATTCCATCTCTGGCAGTTCTAATTAAAATATGATCGCATGGGACTGACAGCCCCACTCCCCTCTCGCTGACCCACACCTAGGGTGACACGGAGAAAAAAATGCAGGACTTCTGGTCATCCATCACAGGATGTGTCAAAGGCGCTTTTAGAAACCACTCAAGCATCTAGTCTTGTGCTTTGCTTTTCCCACTTAACTGATCACAAAAATGTTGGACTCCTGGGACACAGTTGGCAAAGCACTGGATAAGATTGTGGGTTTTTCTTGGCACTAAAACTGCTTTTTATTGCACACATCAAAAGGGCTTTATAAATTTAGTGAATTTTAATCTTTTCCCTAAATTTAAAAAAAAAAGGGGTGATAAAAATAAAAAGGGAGGGGTAAATAAAGAAGAAGAAAAAAACTCTTAGAAAATTGTTTTTTATGTGTTAATTTATTGCCAATTTGCTGTTGCAGTGATAGTGTTAAAATTTACTTTTATAAATCTTTATTATGCTCTATCTTCTTCTCTTTTAAGTGAAAAGCTTTAAAAATTAAGGTCTCAATTTGAAGAGGACACTAAATGAAAAGCTCAACTACCATTAGGCCTATCACCGGAATTCAATTGTAGTGTCAACTGACATTTGTCATGTCAGAGTTAAGCGATAAAGCCGGGCGACTTACCCTTTTCTCCAAAATTATGACTTCCTGAATTCCACCTCCTCCGAACAAAGCGTCATAAATCAGGCGGAAATGTTGTCAACTCTCATACCGGAAGTGATGCAATTACAATTCACAAGGCTCTGGTTTAATTTTAAGTGCATCATGACATAAACATCTGATAATTGCGGTAGGAGTAGTAATGTTTCAAATTGATGCTATTGAATCGAATCAGGGGCGCACCAAGTTTACAATCATTATAGTGGAGAACCGTATTAAAAAGAATCAATAATAAACAGTTCTCTTTAAAAATATTTAATGTGAATATTATTTTATTTTTATAAAATAATATGGTCTACACAAGGCATTTTCCCCTCTTCCGTTAAAGCTATAAAGTAAAGAAAAAAAATGATATTTTTAAAATTTTAACATTAAATTTAAAAATAGCTGGACCAATCAAAATATCATCCACTATTTACCAGCTGGTAATGTCATAATGTCAGATTGGTAAAACATAAAAGTATGAAACTGATATCACTTTACAAAATTGTCTGTGTGATTTAGTTGTAAAATTTTGTAATTTTGCGACAGTTGCATTTTACTTATAATTGTAACAAAAAATTGCATTGCGCAAAGACATTCCACTTCACTTATTTTAGTTAATTTTAAATTAAGATTTATTATTAAGAGAAAAATACCTTGAGCAAACTCGCGAATACCATTTGTATTGTACAATTATACACAATAACATCTGTTGTCTACATTCGCAACTGAAATCGAATGAAATAGCAATAATCAAAATATTGCTTAAAAAACTTCTTGAAACGTACAAGTTAGAACTCCAAAATTCACACCTAACTTCCAATAATATCACATCTTCTCAACCCTAACCACAAATTCTCTGACATAAACACGTCATCACTCACATTAACCAATATCTTCACTACACATTAGCAAACTCCAAACAGAAAAAAGTAACTCATTTCTCTTTCACGTCCCTCTATTTATGTTTCATTTTACACATTCTCCTTCCACACAAATCACACTCCGAACAAACTAGACAATAAATCTAACCCTTTAACACTCTCGCTTTAACAAAATTAAACTTTACACCCTTCGAGTCAGTTAATCACACAATTTTTTTCAATGACACACAATTGTCACTTTCAATCAACTCAACCCTTCATTTTTTCCTCTCCCACAATCCCCTTTTCCTCTATTAACCCCCTATGACTCAATCTAGCCAATGACTGTTTTTCGGAATAGAAGGGGTAACTCCCGACTCGGATAATGAACGTTTTTTATTCCTTTCTCACTCTTCATTGACTATTGTTTTTAAGCTTAGCTGCAGAAAAAAAATGTTATCTTCTCGAGCCAGAACGCGGGGATTAAATCATAGACATTTTTTTTCAAAAAAATAATACCTCTTTTAGGAAGGAAGTTTTGGTTAGCTGACATTTTTTTGCTTAACATTTTTCCGTCTCACTGCGATGGGTGAATGATTCATGGGGTGTTATCGTTATACGATTTCGTACATGCGAAAAAAAAAGGGGGGGAAAAGGGATCTAGAAGAAATAAATTTTATGTGTTGGATTTTTGAATTTACAGTAGAAAGCCATTCCAGTTTGAATTATGGGCAGCGCATTAATTTCAGATGTAGAACAAAGGAATGAATGATATGAAAATAAATTGTGTTTGATTAATTAACAAAAAATTTAGTGTTATTAAAATTACTAGTATGGTGCTGGAGGTTTTTGAATTGCTATGACTATTAACATTTGTTGAAGAGTTGAAATAATTTCTAAGAACGCGACATCTTTCATGAACCATAGGTGGCCACGTAAAATGTTCCAAATTTAAATCCCTAAATCCCAGCAGTTGCTGCAAGCGGAATTTGCACTGAGATTAACAGACCTTGTTCCGCAATTGGCATTAGAAGTTAAAGGTTCCTTCCGAACGGTAACTTAACTTTAAAATCAAACAATTCTGGGATTTTTGGAACTTATAATCAAACTTCGGTACAACGAAACTAAAGCATAGAAAAATATGTTCGTTATACCAGAAACCAAAATTTCACCATTTACAAGTTAGTCACCATTTAAGGTTTAAAAACATACCTTAATAAAAAGATGTAAAGTATACACTTTCATATGTTAAATGGTAAGTGCCGATTGCACCAACAATAGTTAAAATCAATACTTTCAACATAAACTTTAACTTTCGTTTACTCAATCTTCGTTATTCATATATCTATTTTTTTATCATTTCTTTTAGAGTATTAGTACATTATTTTGTATTACGAACATTGGCAATGTCTGACACGAAGTACATATAGTTCAAATAGAAAAATAATCCTATTACGATATGAAATGACACAATACACGACAATCAGACATTTATTACATCATGTGTTCTTACTGTGTGATTAAATTTCATTATTAATGAACTTTAGTTATGAAAATCTTAAAATTACATAGTAATAACAAAATTTTAATTTATCAATAACTAACTTGTAAGTTCATTACATCATATTTTTCATTTAGAAGCAGAGTTCGCTGTAACTGGGTTCAGTTATAATTGAATTAACATCTTCGAAACAAATCAAAATTTGCACAAAGTCGAAATTCCCATCCTAAAACCCCAACTCTCAATTCTACCCATCTGCAATTTTTTTCCTGTCCCCGGGTCAAATCAGCCCCAGCATGAGATCGGTTCACGACGGCTAACAGATGGTCTCAACGTAATAATCAAAAGCAAGTTTCGAGTCAAAACTGACCCATGATCCCGCACCAAAAACAAGGCAGCTGGCGACGATTAATAATTAAAAAGCCAGCAGCGACTCCTCAATAATTTCTCTTTAAATTACTTTTTTGCTCTTCCGCAAACATTAATTTTATTTAGTCTAATCAACAAAGATCCAATAAATCATTCGCTATCAGAAATAGAAAAACTGTTATCGACAAACACCTAGAGCACTTCATTAGCCATGGGACAGAACGCATTCGAGATTAGAAAATAAGCGATGTGCATTTGTCAATTGTGGCGCCTTCTATCGACGACAAGTGTCATTGATATTTCTCAGTCACCAGGCTAAAACAATTACCGACTATCAGCCACGTCACAGGTTTGTGCGAGGGGAAATAGAGGAAAAGAGCCGAGGGAATGAATTCTCACCATCAATCAAATTATTTTCAGGTCTAATTAAAAGACAAATCCTAGTGGAATAACTCAAGGGGAAGAAAGTGTCTGATTTGACTGACTGGCGAGAAGAGAAAAAAATAATTGTTAGTTTTGTGTGAATTTCTCCCCGAGTGTCACTGACTGTAAGACGTCGGCATCAAATTTTGAAATTTATACGATCTAAAAAAATGTTTAAAAGATTTTAAAATTTTAAAATGTCAACTTTAATTGTAAAAAAAGAAAAAAAAAATTGAGTTTATAAATAAATTATGGTGAAATGTTAACAAAAAATATTTGATTTAATCTTCATTATGAATGCAAAAAGAGGGAAATGCCTACAAAGTAATAGAAAAATGAAAATTAAAAATTAGCCTGAATTATAGATATGGTAACTAGTGTAATTAAAAAAAATCTAGTAACAAGATTTAAATAAATTATTTTTTTTTATAAAAAAGCAAAAATACCACTTTGTATTTTTCTTTACTGTGAATTATCTCTCGCAATTGTTGATCTCGCTATTGGCAACACTAACTGTAAGCATAGTCAGCCATCTTGTCAGCAACAGAGCACTTAAAAGGTGAATAATTCATGAAGGAGATAAATTATGCATCAAATTAATAGCAAGCACCGAGTGAGTGAGTTCAGCTGCATATTATGAAACTCAAGTAAAATATCACAAATTTCCCTTTAGACCATGTATAATGAGCTTAACTGATTTTTTCCTCACTTATTATTTATACAATCTTTACAACAAGCAAGAGTTTCTTAACACTTTCCCTCTTCACTGAATTAAATCAGGGCTTTTCAATTTTAACCCTAACCTTAAACAGCTGAAGCAACCCTATAATTAATGTCCATCAAGTGCGTGAGGGCAGTGAAAACAAAAAAAAAAAAATACTTAATCAAATGGCCCCAGATAAATTACTTCTCACCCAGGATCAGTGGACGTTCTGTAAGTAGTGGTCAACACTTGACAGACAGACAGATAGACAAGCTGCCATCTTACTAGGGGTATATGAGTCACTTGTCCACCAATGACAGAATACATCCACTCCTCCCACCCCCGTTCGGCCATTAGAGCCCAGCTTTCCACCCTTGGCCTGTCATTAATGACGGCTTTCATGAATGTTATCTGCTGAGTCCAGGTGATGAACTTGGGAGGCGTATTTTTATCCCGGTGTCAACTGACACACTCCCAGTGATAAAATTCCATCAAGTTAATAAATGGGTCTTTTTCCGAGAAAATTATTCTTTACCTGGAGTGTTAGTCATAAAAGAACTTGAGCATATTAATTTTGCGAAACAGATTTTAACTTAAATTTAATCAAATTCCCATATGATAATTTTGTATTCGAAATCTGTAAGTTTATAATGAAGTAAATTCATGCGCAATATTTTAAGCAAACTTTTATGAATGCGCCCCCTGGTGTTTTAGTCAATTATTCTCGTTCTAAGTTACTTGTGACTATAAAAGCTACATTTTACATAACTTTTGACATATTTTCTGCCACTGAAAGTTAGAATTCCACACACAGCTAATCATGGTATTTTGTCAACAGTCACAAAAACCTGTCCTGAATGTGAACGTCGGAATTGTGAAATGACGTGATTACCATACATCATTTCTAAAACTCCATCCATTATAAGCAACAGTGACCGAGTGACTAATTTATTACGCTTAAACCTTGATTTCTACTGACAGCCACTTTATTTAACCTCAACTGATCAAACATGACGTAATAATGAAAAAATCCACATTTATAGCTTTATTTTATATCGGATTTACAATCCACTTATTAAAACAGATTACCTGAATTTACATAATCAGATAATAACATGATTATCTTAATTTATAATCTCTCTGTTCTCACACCACTAATTTGCGCACGTAATTAAACAATCTTAAACATAAAAATAAACCAAGTTGTTACTACATGATAGAATTGTTGTAAATTAGGTCAGTTTCAGTGTTGAAGAGTAACGTATCGAAAGTAACGCGTTACCGGTAATGCGTTACCTTTTTTAGGAACTTCCCACAATAAAGTTCCTAACTAGTACCTGTAACGAAGTGCAGTAAAAGTTACTTTTTATGAGTAACTTTTACCGAAAATAACGAGTTACAATTTAAAATAACATTTATAAAATACAAATTAAAAGAAAATTAATGGTTGTTGAGCTAATACAACTTCCAACTTCCAACTGTGTTTTTGTAGCAGGTTTCAGTGAAACCCATGTGGTTGCAGTGCTAGCAGTGGAATTAAGAACTAGCTTAAGACTTATTTGCGAATAAAATAAAATAATGGACAGTACAAATTGTTTAAAATGTAAAATAAATTACATTAAAATAAAATAAATTTTTTATAGCCACTTAAGTTACTTTGGTTACTTTTTTATCGGTAACTTTTACGCAAAAATGTTACTTCACAGTAATTGTACAGCCGAAAGTAACTGCCAAGTTACTTTTGTGTTGTAACTTCCCCAACACTGGTCAGTTTCTACTATATAATTACATTTTAAAAAGTTAAAACGATTATTTCGTTACTTTCAGACTTCAGTTGTTTCGGGCGAATTGCTTCGTTCCGATACCGTACATTGCTAGTGTGTTGTCATGACGACAGAAAAAAAGTGTTCTGCGCATGAATATACGGAGAATCTAACTCCACTGTGTTTACATGGCATAAAATTTAAAAATTTAGATTATCCTTTAAAATAATCCACCTGATTTGGGAGGATTTACATGTGTTGACATGTCGAATTTTCTGACTTTGAAGTCAAAATATTCGGATTATTTTGCCCATGTAAATGTAGTGAATTGATATATTTCTCGAATTAAATAGCCTCTAAATTCTTTACGACTATCATAAATAAACTAATATCCGCCTGCGATAATTATACATTAATTTCTTATGTAAGAGTTTCAACCATCATTGCGAATACCTGCAACTGGTAAGTGCAAACTTCCCACTCACCGCAATGTAGAACTTTGCTCATAAATTCATTAAATTGCAATTACGTCTAGGTTTATCACACATAATGCAATTACCAATCTTATGTATTTTATGTGTTTTTGGATGCTTCATACATTCAGCCAACTGTAACCTCATGGATGAATTCATATCAAGAAATGCACCACAACCGCTGATTAAACACCATGTCAAAGCCGTGTCTTCAAGTATTTTCGACGCTATTGAAGATAGTCTTCGAAGCGACAAGCAAATATTTCAATTTTTATTGCCATTTTTGACCATTATCAAGAAGAATCTCATTGATATAGCTACAGTCAATCTTGAAATTGTCTTAAAAAATCTAGCCATATGTCTTCGAGACATAATCACGAGTGTTAAGGAGGTGTGGGAGTTCTCAGGACGCTTTCTACTAGAGTCGAATTTCGATAAGGATAATCTTCACATGCAAGTTGCCAATACGTTAGAATTTATGGAATTTTTCCTAACTAACTACATCGGCAAATTGCATTCTGATGAGTCACCTGCCTTCTACGGAAACGACAGCGAGAATTTGGTTAGTGGCAAGATTTGAGTGTAATTAATATTTTATCACTCACTTTTAACATGTAACTTTGTATAGTTATGAATAAATGTCATTTAATAAAGAAAAGTTAAACCGCAGTCCCATAATTCATGTCAAGAGTGAAAGTTGGTTCGGCTTCACGTCCACTAACAAACCAACAGAACCAATCACATTCTTAATTCGACGGAAATGAATCACTAGACCATCGTTCCTCCCCCTAACTTCCTGCTTGTCATCCCTGTTTCACGCCTGGTCACTTCCGGCAACTATAGAAAGCCTCTCGTGATCCAACACTCTTGTCACGTGCACATCAAACCTCCTCTTATGGCCACCACCGACAGCAGGTGGTCACTCAGTCGAAGAATAATTGGTATTAAAGGGTAAGTGGAAATTCGAAGAATAAAATGTCAAAAGTTTTCAGTATTGTTGAACCTAGGAATTCAGCAGTTTTTTTTACATCGATTATTTAGGTCTGGTCAAATTTCATTAGCAGGACTTCACCCAAAACCGTGGGGTGCAATGTAAAAAAAAAAAAAAAATCTACTGAATCAAGAGATTCAAATGAAAATCAAATGAAAAGCTAATGTCGCACGCCTCGCCAAAAATTCTCAACTCAAACATATTTAAATTATTAGCAACAAAAGATTTCAAGATGTCTATTATTTGTTTTGCTTTGGAGCAACATGAAAAAATTGCCATGTCTCTAATGATTTTTGGCAACAGTTACCAAATTTTTTTCTTTTCTTTTTGTTTGATTGGCCAGCAGCTTTTTCATGTTGCATTGCCTTTCTTTTTCATTTTTTGTTTAGTGGTTTGTGTACTAGTGACCCTAAGAATAATTTTCTATTTTTCCTTAAAATATATATTTTTGATAATGGGATCTAAATTCTGGTTTCCCAACTCATTAATCTTCCCATCCTTCATATCTTAACTGCAGTATGTAAATAGCAAACTTCCATTACACTATCACTCAAGACTTTACCCACCAAACACTTCATCATTTCCTTCTTATTACTTAAGATATGCTAATCTACCCACTTTTTCCTCCTTAAAACCTCGTTTTCCTTCAATCTCCTCACAAATATTTTCCCAAACCCCTTGAACATAAACAGGGACTAGCATAAGATCTGAGAAATAGTGTACATTGTCCAGATGAGTGCCCCAAATGTCATGAATCATCACTTGTGCTTCTTCATCCTTCATACATAATCAACTCCTTAGAAGCTGTCCAAAAACTTTTTCTCTGGTTCCATATGCTGCACACACCCACATGTGGACCATGACTTGTGTCATCCCCCCCTTTTTCCATGAGTCAGATATTCCTAACACCACTTTATTACATGCATTATTAATGGCAAATTGTACTTGCAACCTCATGGGACCCAGAAAGAATAGCAGTAAAGCTATTTGGTCACACTAGTATAGAAGGTGCAAAGATGATAGGCTTCATATATCAAACCAACCCCACACACTGAATGCAGATGAGTAAGGGATCCACACTCAACTTTAATCCATTCAATAAAGACACCCAAATGAATTCAAAGGTGTTTGCCAAAGCAAAAACCCTTTATGAGTTTATGAGTTGTGGCAAGAAAAAAAGAACTAAATCACAGAAAGACAAAATATATTGTTAATGTAATTACTTTTTAATGTTGATTATCCAAAGGTCAAATTTAAGGAACTTAATTTGAGTAATTTATAAGACGCTGATTATAGTGTTAATTAATTATTAACTACTTTTCAGTTACCATTAAAATATTTATTAATTCATGTAATTATTAATTTCTGTTAATGCACGTTGGTGTAATGAGGTTCCATTATTTCATCCATTGGGATTAGGCAAAAAAATTAGTGTGATGGAACACATGAGTAAGTAGTAGAGCTATTTTCTGGGATTATTGGATGGGTGTTTCTCTGCTATTTCATCCTACATTTCATTAAATGCATTCAGCACAGTCAGTCCCCAAGCTGAGCATTCATCATTGCGTTTGCAATGCATACTTGCAGTGTCAATGGGAGACAGCTTGACTAATCACTAAGCAAAAACTGAAGGGGAGAACGAGAGAGAGGTTTGGAATGTGTGAAATCAACTCCGCACGTCGGGGAGGTAAATAACAGTCAATTTTCCACCAAAGATAATAACATAAATTGAAGACGCTACGCAGTGAAGCATGGTAATGATCTAAAGAAGGGGTGTTTTTCCCGCGAATCGCTTTTTCACATTTCGACGTTTTAATGATACCATTTTGATTTTATACAATTGGTTTAGCCAATAGCTACTTGATGATATATATAATTTAATTCTGTAATTCAATGACGATTAAAAACGGTCACGAACAAAAGTGATTAAGTTTTACTCCTTTTTTTTAATGTCGAAAAGTCAATTTAATAAATTTTGTTAAATCTTCAAGGGCAATGCATTCATTCGGGGCACTTCAACAGACCAGCAATTTTATTAACCCTTTCAAATTGGCTTGGTCAAAGCATGGAAAATTAAGCCTAATTTCCTGTGGGGATCAGCTGACTCACTGCCAGCCCAACTGTCCGTTGCAATTAAGTCGAGGGCAAGCCTAGGCACAGCAGGGGAGCTGCTCTGATGAAGTGTGAGCTAACACCAGTACAACTGAAATTGACCAATAAAAATTCTCGCCACGGCAATAAATCGCTGCAAAATCTGCAAATGCATTTGTTTACTTCACACATTCACCCAAAGTAACAGACCACAGAACTTAAAGTGGAAACTTCGATTTTAAGCAGTAGGCATCCCTACAAAACATAATGGTGGGCAAAATGCGCATGCTCTGTAAGTGGGTTAGTGGCTTCCAGAAGAGCAATTTAACTTCAACGTAATTTTGGTAAAAAAAAAATGTTTTTTGCGAATTCACCAATTTCATTGATTTCAGAAGAAATTCACCAAAAAATTGGCAAAATTAAGAAATCGTGTGCAAAAAAAGCTGTCTTTGATAAACTTGCTATTTTGTCGATCTAACATGAGAGAAATGATACCAAAAAATGCAAAAAATGTGTACCAGTATGGTAATCTAGTTTAAACACGATTTACACAAGAGCAAATAATAAACAACCCTATCTACTGCAAATTGAAAAAAAACTCCAAATCCCTATTCACTAAGATTGAAACTCAATATGAAGTATGAAACCAAAATATCACTTTACTTTTTATTTTCCCTCCGCTTTATCATCCCAAACCACAAGACTCAGCTCAAGATAATGTCTTCATCCATCCCTATCCGCTCTTTGTTATGTTTGAAAAAGGGGGGCTAAAATCACTACTATGGCAGACTATATGGGAATTGGCTGGAGACTGGCCTCCAAATTACTGTAATGCCTTGGCAATCCAATTTAGTCTCTCGCCACACCTCCAAGGATGGGGCCGGAAGCACCACGCGCAGTCCCCAATGGAATGACCATCAAATGGAGGCTGATGACATGGACAAACGAGGGACCTGCCAATGCAATTGTATTTTCTCTATATTCTTAATCAAACTTTTGGTTCTTGAACCAGCCACAAATGACCAACTTTTCCTCACGAGATGGCGCTTTGAAAATTCGATTTCAAGGGTTTTTGTAAATTTTAAACTTTTCGGGGTACGTGACCTCCAGTACAATAAAACGAAAGTAATTTAGAAATTAATAATCCAAACTTAATAACATGAATTACGACATATGAAACTAGGTATATGAAATGTAATTGAAGTCCGATTCTTGCGAGGTGACCCACGTAATTACTCCCTACCTGCCCACTACCGAACACCCATCAATTATTATTACTAATGAGTTGCAAGCGCGAGTCACAGGTGCGGCGAGAGACGAGTGCCAATTTTGGTGGTCTGCACCGCGCGTCGAACAGGGCGAGCAAAACAAACAAATATCTTGCATTGATGAACAATGACGCACAGGCCGTGACCCATTCGCAGCAGTGCGCGCGTTCAGTTGGCGCACACGACACGTAATCGAGTTGAGGAAAGCTTTGCATTTTGCAAGAATGCGTCGTAATGAGCGCGCAAACAATTTTGCAACGAGGTATGCAAATCGCGCAAATCTAATTATTGACAAACGTAAATTCGCTTGTGTTCTATTAAAAATAGGAATGGGGGAGAAGGAAATAGGGATAGATGGCTAGAACCTAGTTTCGATATGTAATTAATCCTGACAATGGGGTGGTTTCCACCTAGCCATTAATCCCAACACCCCATAATTCCCAAGGCATCAAATCAATGGCGTATAGAGACATCTGCTGACCTCGGTGGAATTAGAATAATTGGAGTAGAAAATGATACCGCAAAGTATCATAAGCATTCTAGGCTTATTAGTTTGTGGTCACATGAAAGATGGTTGGCTTAGCTCTTGTTGGACGGAATAAGGGATTGTGATGCTGAGACAAGTTGAACTGATTTGCGACCTGGTGGTAAAATTTCATATTTTTCACAACAATTTTCACAACAGTTTCAGCCGCAAACATGAAAATGGGGATTTCTAAGCTTTAGAATCCTCGTGGTCTCTACCACTGATACACTGCTTGCGGTCTAACCGATTAAGTCTACTGGTTATCTTTTCCCTTCTTTTCTCATTTTAATATTACAGTACATTTCACTGAGGGGCTACTAGATGTGAATGAGTAAAATTTTTAGTAGATCCTAGAACGAAACTTTAAATTTTTTCTCGAATTAGAGGCACACGCTTATCAGGCTGCCGTCGGATCCAATGATCCGACCCGGATAACGGATCATCACCGTTATTCGGTTCGAATTCGATCTGAAATAATTTCGGATGCGGATCGGAATTGTTCAAATCCAATCTGATCCGGCAAAATATGCGTTATTTTAAACGAAACTTTAAATTTGTTTATTTAAAATTTAATATTTGGTTGTTTATGATTTATAAACAACCAAATATCACAAAATTTAGGCATGATTGCCTATTATCCGATCGGATCGGACCGGACCGCATATTTCAGTCCGACGTACATTTACCAAAACCGAACCGATCCGGTACAACGGTAGCCTTACGACGCTTTTAGTTATTTCATAGGCTGTTTTTCCTTCCCAGTTCCGCCCCACGTCCAGATATGAGAGAGTTGACTGTATAAATAATTAATTTTTTATCTAAATTTTGATAAAATTAATCAAAATCAATGTTTTTTTTTATTTATTAAATTTACTATTTTTCTCAATATACATTCAACGCTCCCATATCCGGACATCCTAATATCCGGCCAGCTCCCATAACCGGCCAATTTTGCCCAGTTCCGCCTATGTCCGGATATGAAAGCGTTGACTGTAACTAGTTGTTTTCTAGTAGTAATTCATGATAATTTTAACATTTATTGCTATCATTTTACGTCTTTGCGTTCGAAAAACGTTCGGAGTGGGCTCCTATTTTTAAAGGGGAAGCTTGTATTTATTTCATCAGCCTCGAAACCCGCGCTTTTACCAGGGTCAGACCCTGCTTCTACTTCGAGATGCGCTTTTAAATCGAGAAATACGGTATATTCCAGTTTTAATAAATAAACTTAAAATCCAATTTAAGATTTTGTCTCAGTTTTAACGCCTATATTCAAATGAATTTCAAAAATTTACCCTGGTCCTTTCTAGATTTTCCTGAAAGCAAATTGTAAATTGCAATTCAGAATTGTAAATCGTTTTAGTAGTTGCTCCTCTTTTTTCACATTACATCTTATAATTCCCAGTTTTCCAGTTGCCGTTTGTCTACCAATGCATTTTAAATTCCCCTAAGTACTACATACAATCGACTATTCTTTAGGGGTATAGATAGCAAATGGTTCTACAGCAATCATTTTGATTGATCAGTTTTCAGTTTTCACTTGAGGCAGTCACGTTTTCAGCAAGAAAATACACAAAGTCTAGCACAAACATCGCAATTGCGCTATCGCATTAATGCAAATCCTACGAAGTTACGATTTTTCTCAAGAAGTTGGGATTCGTTCTCCAATTTTTCCGTTACATTACCAACCTACGTGGCCCAACTCTAAATCAAGGTGTTAGTGCTATTTCCAGAAATACAATTACAACTTTATTGCAGTCCCAACCACAAAATAAGCATTAGATTCTGGGAAAAGAGCAAAGCATGATTTTTGGAAACACCAATGACGTCATAGTGAGAGAAAATCAAGACTTGGTTAATCAATATACTTGTAAGTTTTCCACACAATGCATTTTAATCACTACTAAGAATAAAAATACGTCTTTTCTTAAGATTTTGATGAAAAGTCATGTGCAGTGCCAGGATTAAATTATAACGGAAGTTTAAAAAAACTGATACCAGGTAAAAGGGTTGGTAATAGCCAACATAAATCTGAACTTTCTTTTTAACTACATGAAATTTAATGTACTGTAAATCTTTTTCGGCAAGAAAAAAAAGAAGTTGAGAGTGCGAGATTTATATCCCTGTAATTCAGAAAAAGTGTCGCAGTCAGGAGGAGTTTCTTTGATAAAATGTGTTAATTTCAACAACACTTTTAACTGAAATGGATGCAGCTCCAATTTGCACACGGTTAATTAAATACTGCATGAATATGCATTTCACTCACTTGAATGCGGCAGACAAGGCAATGAGCACTTTCTTCCACTATGCTGACTCACAATTATACTGATTATCATTTGCTACTCGACTCAAGAGACAATTGTTTTTACCCAGACTAAATTGGGGGTTTTGTTAGGCTCCAACTAACTACTTTTTCTTTTACGACCAAATCTGGCTTGTGTGCAGAATTACAAGTCGTTTACATCTCCCATTTGAGCAAAATTGAAAATCTGGAATTAAAAATAGGTACCAGTACCCAAAAGTAAATAAAGATAAAAGATGGAAAAGGTTTAATCAAAACACATGTAAAATCAACTTAATCAATTATTACTGCTAAAATCAGATTTCACGCACCCTAGTGTTAAAATTTAATACTACTGATATTGATCAATTGTAAATGAGCAATTATTCGACATCAATTGCATGATTATTATAAAATCTCACAGTATTGCACATGCTCAGTGCAGCAGGAAAATAGTTGCACATTTCGCTACTAGTTAGCAGCATCTTGCAAATTCCCGTAATGTCCAACACTTAAAATCATACTTATTTTTACTAAGCATTTTTTTGGATTTTAATAGTAAATAAAAATAACAATTTCTCGATTATCTAGAATACGGTATGTGAAAGCCATTGCTTTCGAGTTGCTGATTAATTTCGCAATCAGCGACTCGAGTAATCGCCTCATTTTGAAATCCCTTACTGTTTACTTAAATTGCAATTGACAAATGATGGAGAAACCGGCTGTTGCTCGGATATTTATTTGGTAACAGTTAGCATCATTTTCCACGTACTTGTGAATTAACAGCTGTGGGAATGCGGCATGATAATTGACCGGGAAGATGCTTAAATTAGGAGTCGACGACAGCAGTTGGGCTAATTTTAATATTAACTTTCTGTTTAATCTTGTATCAGATTAGGTCAATTAATTTCGTTTTGCAAAATTAGCTTCACCCTTTTCAACACTCACCTACTGTATTCTCTAGTCCACTTAATGTAAAATCAAGAGTTTTCTTACCTAAAATAAAAAAAAGA
Source organism: Geophilus truncorum (assembly GCA_034695745.1). Taxonomy (NCBI): domain Eukaryota; kingdom Metazoa; phylum Arthropoda; class Chilopoda; order Geophilomorpha; family Geophilidae; genus Geophilus; species Geophilus truncorum. The sequence continues at coordinate 13,476 of JAQFZP010000091.1, read as the reverse complement.
AATATTTAAATTTATTTTACAGAAAAAAAGTATAATTTAAACATAAGTCTATAAGCAAAACCGCTATGTTTGGATATAAGTATCCAGTGCTTTTCTTTTCTGCAATTTACTCTAAGTGATAAATATCCACTTTATTTCTTTCTGCAGCTTTTACTTTCTTATTTTACATTTTCAGACATGATGCAAAATTGCATAAGTATTTTTGGGTTGCAATATTGCTGTGAAAACAGGAAGATCCAGTTCATGACAGGGTCATAAAAACTTTCTCATTTTAAAAAAGTAGAAAGCTTTTTCATTAACTGTCAACCATATGCAAAAATATTAAGATGTTTGTACAATTTATGGTGTCATTTTAAAGTAAAAAAAGAGATATAATTAGTTTCATAAAACATTCTTTCCTTATTACAGCAAAAACAATGCTTTAATAAATAAATTGTTTTGTAATTGTAAAAATCAATTTTATTGATTAAATTCGTGATTGTTGCATTCTTTATTTTAGTTATATCGTATAAATATATACAATATTTATAATGTCTAACTTTCCATCTCAATTTCTTCATTAAGATCACCAGCACAATATGAAGTATAACCTCTGACCTGAGCAGTAAGTAATAGTCCAATATATAAACTGAGTGCAGTTTCCTTGCACCATCAGTGAAGGATGGAAAATGGAAGAGTGTGTCAAGCAATTGTGAAAGTGTAATCATAATACTTGGTGATGAAGATGGCTTCCTGTGGGGATTAAACCACATTTTCATGCTGCTATGCACAAATAGCCACACAGACTTAATTTTGAGTAGAATTCACAAGCTCATAAAAGATTTTTGAAAAAGAGGAAATCTCATCAAGATTACATGGGGAATATTTTTCTCATTTTTTCCCATCCAACTTTTACCTACCAAGATTGTGTCTGCGTACCACAGGGAGATTAGATATAAAGGTGAATAACATCATTAGCTGTGCAGTATTTTTTTTTCAGAGAAAACTACTCTTTGTATCATGCACCAGCAGGAAACTGCAGCATTACAGCTTGCTTTGTAAGAAAGCAATAATACGTTTTAAAGAGGCCCTTTTTAAATTAAACTCTTCATTTGAAAACATTACCATTTTAAAAGCCATAAAAATTTTTCAATTACTGTTATGCACAATAAAGTTTAATAGAAAAAAAACTCCCACACAGCATCTTGCAGCTTCAACATCTATATCTATATAGATCCAGCAAACTTGCTCATCTGACTATGAAGCATAGATGGATCTTGAAAAATCAGCCAAGTGGAACTTTCATTTTTCTTACTTTATTCTACCTACAGAAGACAAGTTCCAACACAAGACAAATGACAGGATTGCTTCAGCTCGACAATTCTAACAGATAGACCCTCTCTCTTGGACCTAATAATTCTCATCTTTCCTAGAGAAAAGACGCTCTCATAATTTTTTCCCTCACAGTTTTCTTCATATAATCCCTGAGCCTTTAAAAAATTGCAGGATGAAGAGGATATTGCAAAGGAAAAGAACAGTAAAAATAGCAATTTACTTATGGGCTGCAATCAGTGATAAGGGTTTTGCTTTTTTGATAAATTGCACAAATAAAACTAAGTAGACACACACCCACACCAGATGCAAGTCAATAAAAAAGAAAATTAATTTTTTTCAAGTTAATCTTGCAAATTAGACCACTCACGGGAAAAAAAATCTCAATCTTCACTTTTCCCATTAGTCACAGTTTAAAAATCAAGTATTGTGGCCAACTAACAACAGTTCTTAATATTTATTATCAATTTGTCTTGTTGGCAGCGTAGTTTGGCTTTAATGCAAGCTTAATGGTTACAAATGATCCACTTCAACAGCTGTTAATAAGGATCGAATCAATACTTTTTCCACTGGCCTAAAGTGATGCTTAGAATAAAAATATATTTCATTAATAGAGATTTTGCAGGCACGTGAAGCGAAAACATGTTGTTTACACTATAACTCGCAGGCAAAACAAAGCGTTTTCTAAGTCATCATGCGTCTGCATTGTGATTAAAGTTTTCTTTACATTTTTACCCCCATTATCATGCATAAAGAATATAATCATAAATAAACATTTTTATTTGCCGCAAAAAAAAAAAAAATATAAATAAATAAAAAGAAAAGTTCCCACGCAGCAAAGCCAACTTGGAGGGTGTGTTTTGCTTTGAGCCAGACGCTCATTGATCCAATCTTTGTCTGAAATTCCTTTCGTGACACCCGACTAATACTCGTAGTTTCAAGATTGCACAATTTAATCCCCTCCGGATTTGACTGTGAGATTGGATGTCACAGGCTTGTCTTTAACGTGTTCGGGTTTCGGCTTGAGATTTAAACGACTTAATTTTTTAAAAACATATATACCTTGATTAAAGGTGTTGGATTACACACAACATACAAACACTAGGTGAGTTAGTTTTTTATTTGCACTCGTGCAAATCATGTTTAAACTGGTTTAAATTTTGACGTCACATTGTGTCGGTTAGATCGAGGAAAATGACAAGTTTGCCCAAGACAACTTATTTAGACCAAACTTTAATTTAGTAATAAAAATGCTGAATTTAAAAATAAAAGATAAAACTCTATTTTTTGTAAAAGATATATTCAGCCAAAAGCATTGGTATTGTGTTTCGCCATTCTGTACCCTGATAAAAGCCAGAGAAAGCAATTACCCGATAATATATGACATTTAATCTTAACCCGAACCCCGTAAAAACTTAATCTGAATACAAATAAAACCTAAGACAGCGTGGACAATACCTCATTAACTCAGCCGGCATCCCTCCAGAGCTGTTAAAAAATCGCTGTGTCAACTGCTCTTTGCTGCTTTTTCCTCCATCTGCTTGAAAAGACATCGAGGAGTGAGGCAAAAGGGGACCCATGGGTTTTGCTGGGGCAACTTTTTCCTCCACAAATTGAGCTTAGAGTGGGCAGTCGCACGGCCCGGCCATTGCACAGACTGTTAACTGAATTTATTTTCTCTTTGCGATTTGCAACCATCCAAAATTCAACTGGGAACTTGATGCGGTCAACTTGAGATAGTGCCGTTTTATGTCTTTTTTGTTGTCTCCCACAAATCACGAAATAAAAAAAAAATTCTAGTTTTAACCCTTGCACGCGGGCAATTGACCGCTATCATTGAAATTCTCTTTTTTCCACTGCTGATAAATTATTTACTCCGAATTAAATTCCACAATTGGCATAAACCAGCCGTTTGCAACCGCATGAATATATACATCACTGTCGCTTTTATAGTCGACAAGTTTACACAACATTATTTTTGTACGAGGAAAGTACAACGGAAAAAAATTTCTTCAAATTTATAGCGAAGATTAATCAACCCTGACAAATGATACATCTCTGTATCTCTAGAATAACACAAAAAAGCCATTATAATTTCTCAATTTAGCACAAAACTTTGTCATCGCCCTCAAATTTCTATTTTCCGTTTTAAAAAATAAATAAAAAATAAAAATCTTTTTTCAATGACTTCTATCAGCCATTCTTTTTTTTTTTTATTCTTTCCATTTCGATTTTATTCCCTGAAATGATTGTATCATCTTGAAAAGCTTTGGGCATGAATGGTCTTAGTTTTTCCACATGAAAAATGCTTTGGCCTAGGGTTGCAACTTGACTTTGCACCCCCACACTTTATTCCAACCACAGATGATGAAGAGTGAGTCAAAGATGATGGCTGCATGGAGCATTACCATTTAGATGAGTTGCTATGGTGTGCTTCTTTGGCCCCGAGGCCTGCTTTTTCATTCAACTGATTTGCATTCGAATAGTTTCATTGACCAACACCAACTTAGAAAAAAATGAAAAAAAAAAAAATCTAAAAATTCACAACCTTGTACTTTTATTCAGAATTGCAACATTTGCCAAGAGGTCATGGAATATTGAAAATGTTTTTTTTGGGCACATCCAACTGACATGTCAAACATGTTTTGCATGAGAAAAAAATTCTAAGAAAACTATTTTTTTTTTTTTTTTTTTTTTTTTTTAGGGTTTCATTAATACCTATTTAAATAAGACTATGTATTTATCTCAGGAGATGTTTTTATGCCTAGTTTATATTTAAGATAAATAATGCTGCATTATTTTGACAAAATCCCGGCTATAAAGCATGGAAACGTTAATTTAGGTAGAATTTTCGGTGCATTTCATTTTTAGTCCCATAGGTAAATGAGTGTTTCCCTCGTGCAACTTGCGCTGCGTTCTATTATGGCAGATTTTCCACACCCGATAAATTTCCATATTTGCTCCAATGCACGCAGAGAGCTGAGGTTTTCGCTTATGTGGTCATCTCTGAGGAAAGAGATTCAAGTCAGAATTTATGGGGTGGTGGGCAGTAATTTACAATTCAGTTTACGTTGCAACTATGCTGTAAATTCAGTGTCAACGGATACGTTGCCAATATTTCCGAGCTGCAGCTGCTGGCCACGAAATTGAGTTTGCAATGAGAATGAAACCAACTTTTCTTCGAATCTTTACAATAAATTCACGCCGAGTTCAAATCCGAATAAAAAAGTTCCATTCGCATCTTGTGAAATTAGAAATTAATGCAGAATCCGGGGATTCTGAGGAATCAGTGAAATGCAGGAAAATTGAATTTTTTTTCAGTTGTGATATAAATTTTGCAGTTGCAAGAATGTCAAAATTCGGTGGAAGTTTGCTAATTTTTGTAATTTTAAATGCATATTAAAAAAATATTATTTGTAATTTACAAATTGGCTTTAAAAAACGCTTAAAATAATCAAAATTATTTTTTTAATAATGTTGCAAGATTCTTGAAAGTGACAAAATTTTAACAATATTGAAAAAATAGACATTTTCAACAATGCAGAAAATAAATTGGAAATTTCAACAGTATTGCAAAAATGCTGCAAGAAGACCATTCATTTTCTATTTATTCCGTGCATCGTTGAAATTGTCCACTACCATTATTTTAACATTGTTAAAACTATCCTCAATATTGTTAATCTTTTCAATAAAGACTTGCAGTAAATTGATATGTAACGTTTACTATAACGCAATATTATAAATTACATGCTAATGCAACAATGAATTTTGTAAGTTATAAATATAAAGCCCGATTGTTGCTTTACTTTTCTGAAAAGCGCCTAATATTTACTGTCAACATTTTTCAAATATTACACTTATTTTCAAAAGTACCGTACACAAACTACTGTAAATACTGTAACAGTAAACCATGAAGTCAAGAATTAAACCACTGCATTATTTTTCTCATTTTTTTATTCTTACTAACCAATTTAGTGGCAACTTCCATCACAAGTTCAAGCTCCACCCTCTATTTTTAATATAACCCTAAAACGACCCCCAAAATAAATGAATAACTCGCGCTTCCCGGACAGCTTATTACGCTCTCTCCAGCAACATCTTTCACTCTGTAGCTGTGTCATTGATCTTACGTCTTTTGCCCTTGTCGCTTGACTGTACCTTCACCTGGTGGTGTTGCATTTAAATAGCCCCGTTGCCCTTGGCAACAGACAGTGGGAGCGGGTTCAAACGATCCAGCTTCGGAATAACAAATAACACGCATTACCGTTGTAGACCACTTGATTACCACTTGATGGCTGAAAAAAGGTGTAAACTGATCCCTCTATATTGAAAACATCGATTTCTCCTTTTCAATTAAGCCGCGCGCCAGAAACAGCATCAAAATAGATTTTGGATGAAAAACCGAGTAAAAAAGAAATACAGAGGAAATTCATTCTACAACTTAATAAACGTTGAAACGTATTAAAAGCCGCTGCTTCGTTCTTGCATAAACCTAACCCTGCGAGCTAAACTGTTCTTGCACCAGACGTAAAGAATTGGCTAATTATCTCTAGTGCAAGTCACAAGACACAGCGCATAAATTGCATAGGCAATAATCATGCATCACGGTTTAGGCGAGACCCAACGGAACATTTTCTCCGCCAGTTTTCATATGTCTGTTGTAAGCATGCAAGATTGCTTTATTTGATGAAAAGTGTGAGTTTCGTTTTAAGTGTTCTATTGCATTACGCTTTTATTGCACTAACAATTCAGTGGCGCATTTTGATTAAATAACCAAAGATATTTTTTAACATTGTCGTTTTTTTTTAAGGCAATAAGGGGGATTTGGAAAGAAATTAATTGTGCTACCTTCAAAGCCGCGCCGCATCACAGTTTCTAAAAACGTGCTTTATTTTAATTAAGGTAAAAAGGAAAATGTCGAGCTAGACAAATTTGGGTTTTGACAATTAGTAGATACGTTCTGAAATTTTGTAATGGCTTTTTGGTTTAATTGCGTGAGTTTTAGAATAAAATTATGTTACACGATTCAATTTCTCTCTTCAAGACCAATCGAAATGTATATTAGGAATGCATGAATATTCAATTTAGACATACCGTATTAGGCCGATCACTAGAAGTGTATATTAACATTTATTCTAATTACATAATATAAATAATTTATAACTTTCTTATCATCACTATTTGTTTCAATTGAAATTACAAATAAATATTCAATAAGCACTTTAACATGTCTTGGCTCAAATTGTGATATGAGAATGATGAGAAATTCTAGTTTTACACAATCCCTACAACTTGGCCTATCAAATAACATTTATCAATAAAAAAGTCAATGTCAACTACCGACACCTAAAACCTCAATTCCAAAACCACTTACAAAAAAAAAGTCAAAAAGCAACAAACTAAATGCCTTTTGACGTGAATTTTTTTTTACCTCAGGACATCAGTAACACATTGATGTAACCCAATACACTTTGAACTAAGCCTAACTTGATGCGGCAGCGTGGTTCAACATACAAAATGAAGCTTTTCAGTATTGGACACTGCGTTTCCATCCTGAATTATCTATCACAAGTAAAACGTGAATGAGATGCTGAATAAAAGGCAAATCATTGAGAAACCTCTTGAAAATGCAGCCTGGTGTGGTCATATTGAAGAGGACACTTGCAAAAGTAGACAACAAGGTAAAACCCTTGGAGATTTTTTTTCTCCCAACGCCGCGACTTTATTTATAGTCTGAAACGGCAAACTAGCTCGGATAACGTTGTTACGAACATCGAAGCGTGAACTATCGAGTTCAAATGACTTCTGAAAACATGGGAAGAAAAAAAAATCATTTGAATATCAAAGATATCTTTCTCGAGTGTAAATGCAAGGTAAATAATACTTTAAAACTCTTTGAAGTTTGGAAATTCAGTACAAGATAAGAGTTAACATATTTAGGGGCTCGGTATTTTTGGTGCAGAATGTAATGCAAACTGTAATTGCTACAAGAAATTTAAATAAATTTAAAGAATTTTTTTATTCATTTTTTCCAATACTTTTTATCGGTTGCGAAACTCGACAAAAACTTCCAAATCCTCAAGTTATGACCTCATAATTTTTTCATTAATAACCCCTGTCTAAATTTGCTATTGACTCCAAAAAAGCAATTTTTCCCCACAAACATCCTAGAAGGGGATTTGCAGTCTAATTTGAAGAATGACAGGTGCCATCAATCACCCATAAGCACCTAGGCACATTTTCATGCTTGTTACCTGTTCCTTCAGGTATGAAAATCTTTAAGCCTCTATATTGCCTCATGATTGGAATTGGCAAAGAATTAAAATGTGTGATGCTGCCAAGTTAGCCGTAAACTACAGTATCGCACTGACTTTAACCGATGTTTATTTTGCCTCTGCTTGCAAGCAAATCCATTAATTAGAATGCCATATAGGAAGAGCGTAAAACACAATTAAAACTTTTAAATTAACCCTCTGAAGCTCGTTTTTTCTAAACGCTAATTGAGATGGCAAAGGAAACAGACACTTTTGACCTATCTACAACAGTCGGGCATAAAGTGGCAAAAGAATAAGTGGTTTTATAATTAAATTTACCACTTTTATAATCAAAAATTCTGTGGTTCTAAGTATAATAATATCAATCAACTATTTTAAAATCTCTAAAACCACAAAAAACTACCTTTCAAGCCACTTTTTGAACCCAAGACCTCTGGCAACCAACATTCCACTTATAAAAATGGCCAAAATCCAAACTTCAACAATAACCGACTTTCCAGACCCGCCCTCAACAAGAAACCCGTCAAAACAGCTTTTATGACCCCAAAACGTTTAAATTTCAGCGAATTCCACAACCTTCCTTTTGACACTTCCCATAAACCCACACAGTAACCTCCCACTCTACGCTCAAAAAAGCCGTACCCAAAGGCTTGAGAACCACAAAAGCTCAATCCACATGTGCAAACATCACGACACGGTCCAGTACATGGGTCAATCTTGGGTGCCAATATAAGCTGACCTAAGTGAACTTCATGCAACATTCATATCACAGTCAGTGGATGAGGGCAACTCATGGGGCCACATCTTGCCTAGCCCTCCCCGCACACCCATTGCCTCCCTATTTCATTAGTCCTGCCTCCCCTTCCATGTTTGGTAGCCAACCGCCAATTTTCGTTGAAAACTCCCCTTTGTAAATCTAAAATTGGTGGAGAGATGCAATTATTTGACAGCAGCTTTGAAATTTACAGAGGCAGGGATGTCACATGACCGCCAACTGTTTAGTCAAATAAAATTCTTCAAAAAAGGAAAGATTGGTACTCGAATTTTTTGGGAGACAAGGTGAGGTAATGAAATGGTAAATTAAATTTTTTCAACTCCCCCCTACTCCCTTAAAAAATTGTCTTTCTGATTTTTTTAAAAGGATTTCTTTTAATAATAGCCGACAGTCACATTACATGAGGGAATCGAATAATTCAATTGACTATCAAGCAAATCGATTTTTCTTTTCACAGGAGAAAAAAAAAATCAATGTTTTGTGGTTATTTTAATTTCTCATGTCATCATTCGTTATTCGGAAGTTCATTGACAAATTTGAGTGACAAAACACTAATTTTTCAAGTCACGATTAATATTTGACTAATTTTCTGTCACACGTGTTGTTAAATCTTGCTATCCGTTCGTTGATTCGCTGCCATCTCGGCTCAACTCAACTGAAAGCGCGCAGTTGGCAATTCCTAAAGTGAGCTTTGTTTAATCTTTGCCCTTTCCTCCAACACTGGAGATGATTAATGGACTACGGAGTCGACAGTGAATTTTGCATAAAATTCCCATTGCACTCGATCCAGCATTGCAAGACGTTTGCATCTGTCCGTGAAAACTGCTAGGCGTGAAATCCGGTGACACCAAACAAATGGCAACAATTACTTTACTGACAATAACAATCAGCCTATCTATCGATGACGTCATAGCTTTGAAAAGCAACGATAAATCTCGTCGAGAATCGTGATGTCGCCCCAAAGCCGCACGAAAAGCAACTTTTTGCCATTCTAAATGCATATTGATGAATTACGGTATGATGGAAACAGATAATCTCGAATTTTTTACTTTTGCTGTTTCCATTCAGGTGAAATATCTGAATCTTGGAACGCAAAACTCTGCCACTTGCTACAATTCCCACGACATGACTTGTATTTTATGCAAAGTGCATTTTCACGAAACGAACAGTGCAATAAATTTTCTCACACACATTACAATAATAATATCAATGAAAATGTACGTTACGATATTTGCTTCTTCGGTAAATCTATGAAAACTAGATATAGCAATTTTAAAGCTCTGCGTTTTCATATAAACTATGCAAATTTCTTAGTTTGTGAAGTCAACTGCCTTCCTGTACACTGTACAAAATGTATTCTCTTTATAATATGCAGTGCACATACAAATTGAGAAAACAAAAACCTGACTAAATCCAAAACCTGGCACTACAACTTAGATTTTTTTATGATTCAGAATACTTACCATTACTTGTTATTAAGATGACATGTCTTTATTGGCTTCCACAACACAACCCTCTGACTTCTCAACTCTTTTAAGTTCCATCCTTTTTTTTCTTCATACCATCATCAAACCCAAAAAAACTCGTATCTTTCACCCTTCCCACCAATTCTTGCAGCTCTGCATCCATTAGATCTTCAGCTATTCTTGTACTGTGCATTTCTCCATCACCATCAATAAAATAAAGCTATTCTTCTCTCTCCCTTTCCACCCTATCTTCCTTGTGTAAACATTCTCCAAGTCATCTCCAATCTCATTATCCCCCACTTTTTTTAACTTCATCCACTACTTTCTATTGGATCTTTTCTACACAAAGCTATACATCACCTCTGTTTTTATTCCTGTAACTTCTCCACTAACAAGACCCAAAGTCTGCTTTGGAATTAATGAGACACAACACCACTAATAATCAAGCCTTCTATCTGGGATTGGCTTTTCCAGTGCCTCATAGCTCACAAGTACCTGACCCCTACCTCACCATCATTAGGCTAACAATAGCAGTCCTTTTGGCTTCTGATCAGGCTGAAGCTGATAGAGGTACTAAGGTTTTTCTTCCTTTTGTGATCAAACCAATTGGTGGCTTGACATTGATCTGTGAGATTTTTTTTTTTTCATGTGTGGGATTTTGTGATCAGGCCTATTACTTATTTCTTCTTTTTTTCTTTTTTTCTATAACAAAAACAGTTTTGATATTGATTTTCTTCTTTCAGGAAAGAGAGAAAGAGGATTATGGACTTTGAAAAAAATTCTCTCCCTCAATTTCCATTTTTTTCACTTTACTATGTTTGTCCTCTGGTAGCAAACAAATGAATCAAAAAGTGGACTTTATATTTTTTTTTTGCTTTTTACTTCCTCAGACTGGGTATAGAGATGCTAAACCGGGATAATATACAACCCTATAAAGTGAGTCGTTAGACTTTCTATCACAAAGCCACCCTCATAAACAAGTACATTCGCAGACAAGTTAGCATTTCAAATGCGACTTTTTCTCTCATTTGAAATCATAACTCAAGCGGATTATACTGAGAAGTGAACTGATCAAAGTATTATTTCTAATTCAGTCGGTCAAACAACTTTACAACTCGGTAAAGATTTTTTTTGCAAGAAGTTACTTTCTACAGTATCACCTTAAAAAGTTGGTGAAAGTAATTTTAATATTTGCTTTACAAAATTGATTTTAGTACACTTTTAAACATTAAACATTAAATAGTTCAACATCTTGGTTTTTAAAGTTTTTGTAATTTTTGGAAAATAGTTTTTGATGAAAATGAGTAGAAACAACAACAACCAAAAATGCCCAAAACAAAAACGACCCTAGCTAATGTTGTTTTTAAAAGATTTTGATTGTTGTTTATTTTGTTTTCACCATGATTTTCCAAAAACCAAGATGTTGAACACACCGACTTTTAGCCGAATTGTCATCCAACATTACTCATAAAACTTTTTTAAAACATTATACACTATTCAATTCTAAGTTTGGAATTTTCATTTCAAATCAAAACTAGCTACAAATTCCATAAAATTTCTACCTGCAATAAAATTCATCAATTTTTATCTCTTCCAAGACATTTCAAAAAATTCCAACCCGAGTTATTTCAAACATTTTCCATTCCAACACATCTCTAACCCAAAAAATTATATTTTTAAAAATTCAAAAGAAAAGAAAGAAAAATAATTTCTGCTTCTTTTATCACTTTAATTGAACCTTTTCATTCGAAAATTAAAACCAATCAATCTAGCACACTCTTTCCTGCACGTTCTACAGAGAGGGGAAAAAATCCAATCAAAACTTCCATCTTTAATAAGCACCAGCAACAGCCACATTAACCCCAAACCCTTAACACAGACACAACTTTATATTGCTCACGACAAAGTTGATGGCAGTCCAATATGGAAGGCGAAGGATAACGGTTCTCGCATGATTGGCCAAGCTGAGTACACGCTGATTGGAAAGAAGGCATCTTGGATGCCTCTTCCATTCACGAAGCCCCTCTCCGCCTCCTCTCGGCTCAGTATTTTCAAGAAACCTTCTTTATCAATGGGCGTTGGACTGTGAAAACGGACTCTTTTAAATTCCATTAAGTGCACTGAGAGAAAAGCCAATCGAAAATTCTTTTCGCTTTTTCCTTTCACCTACTTCAAACTCAAATATCTGCCTGTCGCACCACAAGAATGCGCTAGTGATTTTGATTTGGTGGTTACGTGCTGATTAAAATCTGTTACGGGTGGACGCTCTTTGTCAACCCAAACTGTTTTTAATCTCTTTTGGCTGTTTGCAGCGAGTTGTTACGACTTAAAATAAATTTAAAATATATTTCGAATAGTAATCGTCTTTAAAAGTCGAAAAGGCTTTTATAGAGATGCGACACCGAGATGGCGGGTTTTCTTAAATTCGGGAATAAATTGAAAAGTAAAGCTGCTGGATTTTCAAGTGGATAAAACCAATGTTTGCTTTGGTTTGGATGTTTGTGACTGATTACGAGTAAAGTGTACATGGTTTACACCCGATTGATCAACCGAGGTACCAGTATCTCTTAAGACATGCAAACTTTAAAAAGCATTTCAGATTATAAAAATTATTATATTTAAATTACACTAAAAAAATATATATTTTTTTCAATTTTTTTTCTTAAATTTACAAATTTCGTACATTTTATCAAAAAATTTCAAAGTTGACTAAATTATTTTTTACATTTATATCAAAAATATCAAATAAAAAAGAGAAAAATCCCATTACTTTTCGTCTCTTTACAATAAAAAGACGATCATCAATAGGATGAAGTGAGTTAAGTATCTTTTCATTCTTTCATTTCATCAAAGAATAATGAAGCCGCCCTATTTCTCAAAAGTTTCCTCTTCCTTTTTTGAAGGGTACAAATCTATCCATAAAAATGGTCTCCATCAGTTCACTCATACGTAGAACACTTTATGAAATTTATGGCCACCATAGGCGCGTATTGGCATCCAATAAAATCCTTCCAAGGTTTTTTCCTTTTCTATTTCATTTTATTACTAATTCTTAAAAACATTTTATTTACCTAAAAAAAAAAAATAAAAAAAAAAAATAAAAAAAAAAATTATTTTTTTTAACTTTAAATTTAGATTAATAAAAATAAACTTTCTTTTACAACTTTTCTAACTCGTTTCAGTTCAGTGTCAATTTCAAATCCCCAATTTTACACCGCCCAATTTCATTTTTATTTTTTTCTGCTAAAGAACACATCCCCATCCTATGCACAGCTCAACAACACCCAAAAGAAATTTTTTCCCTCTCATCAAATTTTATCTGGGCCCAAACAAATTCATTGCTGCATCGTATCACAATTTATTTTTAGCAAAGTGTGAATTTCTTGCTGCACCTCCATAACACCTTCATCCCGCAAGTAGAAGCGCTTCACTGCAATTCCAATGCCTTTTACGATCTGGTGTTGCTGCAAGAGGCAAGCTGACAGCTCCAGAAATAAAGGAAGGAAAAAATAAAAAGAAAATGCTAACATCTACTACCACCTGCATTGCCATCTGGTAGTAATGGGATGAAAGTAGTGGTGGGCGATACTAAATTTTGGGTATTCGAATACGAATACGAATACTATTTTTAAAATATCGAAGAATACGA
>JAQFZP010000090.1:0-66764 GCA_034695745.1 Geophilus truncorum | reverse complement strand
ATCTTGCAATGCTCCATTAGTAATCTACGAATTATTTCTTTAATAATGGCCATCTGAACATAAAAATGAAACGTTAAACACTAGATGATGTTTGTAATTCATTTAGAAAACTATTATTCGATAAAAATGTACTTTACAAAGAAATTTCTTACACGCAAAATGTGGGCACTAAGATGCCACTATGGCTGCGTGGACCCCCATTTTTACTGAAATTTGAACTGTTGTCTTTTTGTAGGTATTTCCAGGGATCACTGGCATAAACGTCGGAAGACTGGTGGTAAGAGAAAACCCCTTCGTAAGAAGAGGAAGTTTGAGCTTGGCCGACCAGCTGCAAATACTAAGGTAAGCCATGTGAAGCTTAAAAAATGGCGATTTGTGTACATTAATAAACTTTTTTTTTGTTTTAAGCTTGGGCCGAAAAGAATTCACACGGTGAGAGTTCGTGGTGGAAATTTCAAATTTCGAGCTTTGCGATTGGATCAAGGAAATTTTTCTTGGGGATCAGAATGTAAGTAAAGTACAGTAAAAGGGTTTAAAAGCAACAATGCAAAATATCTCAGTTGGACGTTAATGTTTAAAATGATGAAAAATTATTGCGTGTCATATGAGTTACAGTGATAAAAATTTACAACTTGCTAATATTTACTGATTTGATTATACCGAATTACAAAATCAAACCATAAAAGTTTTTTTTCTGAAATTGATTACATTTCGTTAATTTCAGGCTGTACGCGTAAGACTCGTATCATCGATGTTGTTTACAATGCCAGTAACAACGAATTGGTGCGAACGAAAACATTGGTGAAGAATGCCATCATTATGATCGACGCTACACCGTTTCGACAGTGGTACGAGGCACATTATGCCTTACCTTTGGGCAGGAAAAAGGGCGCGAAATTGGTAAATATTTAAATAATAAACTGCGTTAAAAATAAATTTCAAGGTTGTTTAATTAAGATGATGAATGTAAATTCCTAGAAAAATTAATGTTGGATTTTTGTCATAGTTACACTGATTTTAAGTAGATGACTGTCTTTTGTTGATGTTTTGTTTTAACATTTTTGGCTCGACTAAATGTTTTCTTTTTCTTTTCTTTTTTTAAAAAAGACTGAAGCTGATGAAGCAGTTTTGAACAAGAAACGCAGCAAGAAAGCCGAGAAGAAATACAAAGAGCGTCAGAAGCATGCTAAAGTTGAACCTCCGGTGGAGGATCAGTTTATGACTGGCCGCATTTTAGGTTTGTATTGTTTTAATTTTACTGTAAATTAATTTTGAAGTAAAAGGATGTAAACTTTAACCAGAAAATCGTGGTGGTTACGTCATAGTTACACTGATTGCTATTATTATTATATAAATATATTTTATTTAGCAACTGGCAGTGGGATGTTAAATAATTCTGTTTATTTTGATTTTAGCGTGCATTTCGTCAAGACCTGGACAGTGCGGACGAGCTGACGGATACATTCTGGAAGGAAAAGAATTAGAATTTTATTTAAAGAAAATCAAAGCCAAAAAAGGAAAATAAATGATGTACTACTGAATTTGTACTTGATCATTATGAAAATAAAAAAATCACACAATATTTAGTGTTTGGTGTGTATTTTAATGCTGATCGACAGACTTGATAAAAACATTATGAGATGGCAGACCCTACTATGCCACCGACCATAAGCGCACTCTGGTGGCTGTTGGGTGAGCTACGCAGACTAATGAAATTAGCGATGTGGTGTTTACTAAACAAGCCTCAAGACTAGCGTTGCTACGAGCGACGCACAACGGCGATTTATTGCTTAACTAGCAACAATAATGGCGGCCTCGGAGAAAGTTGTGGTTGTTTTCGATCGCCGTGTTGGAAATAATCCAGAAACAACGATAAATCTCACAGATGTCAAAGATTTCAAACACTTCGAAGCTAAAATATATATGGTAAATTAATTATTTAAGTCGAATAAAAGTATAGAAATATAAATAAAACATTTACTTAGTTTTTACACTACTCGAGCATTTTTCTGGAATTTATTTGCTCGTAAATACTTCTAGAATGTGAAAACATTTGTAATTACACTATATAATAACTGTCATAACTTATTTTCTTTTTCCAACTCAGGTTTTTGACATATCCTCCAACGAAAACGCTATAATATGTACCACAAGTCGGAAAATAATTAACAACGACGCATCTTACAGTAATTAAAGATGGTTGAAGACGTTTTGAACATTAAAATGATTTTAAATTTTGTTTTTAGCTGCTCTCGAAGATGGAGATACTTTATATCTTTTGGCCGACATAAATCAAGAACTAACTGCACCAACTCAGGAACGAGTTTACTTCACACCCCATTATGACACGCTGGTTAAGAGTGGAATGTATGAATACTACGCATCTGAGGGACATAATCCTTTACGTAAATTTTAAATTCGTGTGTAAAACGCTGCTGAAATTTACTAACACTTGTGTAACTTATAGCATACGCTTTGGCGGAGCTTATTGACAACTCGTTAGCTGCAACAGCTTCGAATTCGGGCCCAAGGAACATTGAAATACGCTTAGTGAGTTTGGATTAGTTGGGAAAATGATAATATCTGTTATTTATTTATTTATTTATTTATTTATTTATTTTATTTTTTTTGTTGTTGTTGTTTGTAAACAGATGTTAGAAGACAACGAAAAAAGTACAATTTTTGTCATTGACAATGGTATTGGAATGACATCAAAACAACTTAATCATTGGGCTATTTATCGGCTTTCAAAGTTTATTCGAAATGATTCACCGAAGCAATCAAAGTAGGTATGGTTTATGCAGTGAATAGAAATGATTTTAATACTGTTTATTATGCAGAGATGAAAATGAAGATGTGGAAGCAGCTGAACATACACCACGGTCATTAAACAGCGATATTTCTTATTTCGGTGTCGGGGGAAAGCAAGCAATATTTTTTATTGGACACTCAACTCGAGTCAGTAAATTGTGATGATTTTTTTATTGCAATTTTATTCTATTTATGAAATACTCGCAGATGATAACAAAAACAAAGGGTTCGCAAGATGTTCACGAGTTGATGATATCCAAAGAAGAATTTGAACGTAAAGAAAAAAAGAAGGAATCCATTTATAGTGGTTATATTCATAATCGTCAAGTAATTTTTTAAATTATTTTAGTAATTATATTTTTTGTAAAAAATTAAATTTTCTGACTTGTTCTTCAAGCCGGGAGATGTCAGTCATTTGTCTAGTGACGACGAACACGTGAGGAAAATCATAAAAGAGGAAAAAGGTCTACAAAGTTTTACTTGCGTCATTGTACAAGGAATAAGTCAAAAACAGATCTCTTATTGCAAGCATAATTATAAATACATCAGCAGACAATTGGCGTATGAAATAATTATCTCAAATTTAGAATTAATTTTTACAGTATCTGTTGTTTTGTGTAGACACATTTATCATTACTATCTCCACGGGGCTCATGGCAATCAAAACAAGAAAGAAACTTCATCTAGTAACATAAATATCAAAGTAATGAATTTATTTAATGAGAACTTTTTGTAAATTAAATTATAATTAATTTTTTTTTAAATTGTTATTATTCTTTAGATCAAATTGTACGTTAAAGGACTCAATCCAAAATCAATTGATTTGAGAGACGTAAACGACGACTTGCAATCGTTATTCATTCAGTCGGCTGAGAATTGTTTTGAGTTCAAAGCTATTGCGGATGTGACTGGAGTTGTGGAAGGAATTCTTCGTTATCATCCCTTTAAGTACGATCGTGAAACGTATCCATCGGACAGTATCGAGACAATAAGTACGGAGAAGGGCAATGTACATTAAAAATCAATCAATGGCAGGTGAAAATAACGGCGAAAGTTGGTTTTAGGCTCAGAAACTGAAGATGAATATGATTATGTTCTTCCTGAACGGCCAGCTCGCGGTCGACGACCAATTTTTGAATGTTATTGGAACGGGAGACTGATTCCGTACACTACAATCGATGAGTGCGTGATTGAAAATTAAATTAAAACGCTTTAATTGGCATTTGGCATGTATGAGATTAATTTAAGTTTTTTTTTTTTTTTTTTTTTTTTTTTTTTTTTTTTTTTTTAAGGTTTGAATGGTGCGCTCCACCTAAAAAAATGAGAAATATTCCATTGGATTGTTACAACAGGTAAAGGCTGTATATATATACTGTCAGAAAATTATAGTCTGACAGTTGTTTGTATCTAATTAAATTATAGAGTTTCTGGTGTGCTCTGGACGAATGAGAAGTTTCAAGTGAGCACAAATAAATTGACATTTCTCGATTTGGAAAATCGATTACGTGATAAAACCAACACAGTATTTTGTAGAGTCATTAATGGACAGGTAAATCATTGTTTATATTTTATTATGGTTATTTAGTAAATTTTTTTTTACATTTTAGGAGAAAAGAGGAAATATCGATAAGCAGTTCACTGATTGGCTGAAGCAATGCCACGAAACTTGTGACAAGCAAGTTAAGTTTTGTAATTTTCAAGGCGTTGTTATGCGCACAGATTTACCCAGAAATAGACAACATCCATGGGCAGTTTATCATAGCATCGAATGGGATGGGAAAACATATAAGAAAGGCCAATTGGTAAATTTAAAATCATAAAATAAAATTTGGAAAGGCAGTAGTTTGAGTTTCTTTTTTTTTTTTAGGTTCGGATGCATCGCACAGTTCCCATTACTTATGGAAAAATTGAGCGATTTTTGCTGTTCAGTGATTTTGATGGTGAAATTTTTGCAACTGGTGGCGATTTCGAAATTACTCGAGTAATACAAAACTCACTAAAATTCTTCGTTGTAAATTACGATTTAAAAAAAATGAAATTTTTATTTTATAGGAGCCTAAATCAGTTTACGGTGAGGTTAAAGTATTACCACTATCTAAACTTGACCGCAATGCTTCAGAGATTCACATTAAGAGATCACTGGAAGAAGAAGAAGAAAAGTATAACTAAAAAAAAAAATTAAAAATATAGTGTTGATAGTAATGAATAATGATTATTCTTTATCTTCAGGTTGCCTGAAAAGTTAATAGTTTCGTGGCCTGAAGGCGATGCGCTGCTCCCAAATGAGAAACGATCTGCGGGAAGAACGATTGGTGCTATTAAAGTTGAGATTCAAAACCGAAGAGGTGAATTAATACAGAAGTTGCCTGGGTCAACCCAAAGGAAGTTATTGATCGAGCTAAAACTCATTTGGCATTGTATGATTTTTTTTAACTCAAATCTTTAACGTAAACTAAATTTACTGGTAATTATTTTAAATTTAGCTTCAACCGGAGATCAAACCATTGCAAATCATATTTCAACACACGCCAAAAACTGGCCATATTGGTTTCGAAAAATGGGTGAGTGCACTGAAATAAATGAATAAATTGTTTGTTATCGTATTTAAAAATTTTCATGTTTTCGTTTCGCAGAAAACATCAGGAGTCTTGGATCATACATGTTGAGTCTTCAAACGATCGTTAATGATGCTGATCAACCTGCTTATGCCGGAAAAGATTTGCCATCTTATAAATTAAAATTTACTGTGATAGGTAAATTTGTAATTTCAAGTTTGCACAGATATGTATCGATTAACAAATTTATTTTGTGTTAATATCATAGAGGCTGGTCCGGAAAGTTTTACTTTCGGCGTACTGGACGGCCCTTTTCGTATTGGAGTGCCTTTTCAAATACCTTTAGAATTTCGAGATAAATTTGGCAATTTGGCAAAGCCCAATAATAAAACTAAACCTGAATTAAGAGCAAGGCAAGAACAGTATAAAGCAAATGCCGAAAACAAATTCTCATTGAATATTTATATTTCAGTGGTTTACAATTGAACTACGATAACGTCCAATTAAAAGGCAACGTACTTTTAATAAAAGGCATCGTTTCAAAAGGATTAGTTGAATCCAACGCTGGAAAAGTAATAATTGTTAATTTAAATATCATACATTCAACATGCTAATAATTTACTTAATTACTTTCAATAGAATTTTAATCTGATGGTGACCGTTCCCGGGTTGGCAGACGATTCTCAAACTTTAAAAATTCGACTTCTTCCCGGCCCACCGAGCAAACTCGTTGTTAAACCTTCGATTGAAGAAATACAAACTGAAAATGGGTCTTCAGTTTCGTTCCAAATCATAATTCAAGACATAGCTGGAAATTGTACTTTATATCCAAAGCTTTCAGTGATATGCAAGGTATGTACAGTAACTGAATTTACATTTATTTCTAGTTTTTACAATTTTTATTTTTTTCTTTCAGTTTACCGGTGGAGATACGAATTTTCCAGCTTATGTAGCAGATTGTTCTGCGACGGGTCAGGCTATTTTAACTGGTCCACCATTGTTTCTTAAAAATTCCCAGTCCTCTAAAACAATAAAGGGAAGGATCGAAGTGCAGGTAAAAGACTCAATTTGAATTAATGGAATTAAAATTTTATTTTTTAATTTTATTTTTTTTTTATTTAGGGCTGGCCGAATATTCCACATGTACAAAAGTTAATTACAATATTGCCGAGCAGCCGAGCTAACATTTTGGAATTATCCTATGAAGGCGAAAATGAAGAGCGAGTTGTTATAGAGAAAGATAAAGACTTAACTTGTGTTGCGGGCAGTGTATTACGCGGAATAGGTATTTTAGACGATAATTTATCTTGAGAAATATTTAGTATTAATTTCGGGTTTGTTTATTATTGAAACAGAATTTATTGTTTTTGACGAAGGTGGTCGAGAGATTGAATTAACTCAATTTCAGCAGTCTAAGTTTAGAGTCAATTGGGTGGCAAATTTAGAAAAAAGTTGCATCATGCTTAAACGTTTACCCGACATTAATGTTCCATTATCAGTTAAGGAGTGTAAATACTGTAATATAAGTATTGGTGAAGATCTCGATTTTGGATTCACGATCAAGTATTAAAAAAATTATTATTATCACCGTATGCAACTTAATTAATCAATTACGTAACTTATTTGCAGAGTTAAAACCGGCGAACCAGCAACACTGAAATGTGCGTGCAGTGCATCAAACAAGATTCGCATGGGAGAAAATCTCGAGTCCCACATTTTAGTTACGATTACCGATGAGCACGGGAACAATATCAAAAAAGTAATTGAAATTATTATTGGATTTTGTTTCAATTTATTGTATTTATATTTTTCTCTAGTTATCATTGGCTGATTTAGAAATTACTGGTGATAATCTTATAACAGATTACATGGATCGAAGATTGGGTCAAAATGGGGGTTTCGTTTTAAAAGGAATATCATTCGAAAACAGAGAACTCGGCATGCGCGAACTTAAAATTTCGTGGCACGGTCTTACTGATTACGTTCGTCTGCAAATGGTTGCTGGTGCTCCGGCTAAAATTTTGTTGCCAGGGTTTAATATTAACGAGGTAAATATTTATGCATACATATATAATTTTGTTTTTAATTGGAATTCAATTTTTAATTTTATTTCTGTTTTACTTTAGCCTTTAACTATGTATAATAATACAGCACTTGAAAATCCTTTGATTGTACAACTTATTGATGAGGATGGAAATGCTTGTAACGATTCAAATGTCAGAATTCAGTTAGTAATCGAAGATGGATTGAAAGTAAATTGCACAGATATTGTAATACCGTTTTGAATCGTTGTTTTAATATTATTAATTTGTTGCAGTTATCGCCGTCACCACAACCAATGAAAACAGACATTAACGGTCGAGTGAATTTTGGCAAATTAACTGTGTCCGTGAGATCGAGGTATGATTCCCATTTATACTAAAAATTAAATTTCGTAATGAATAAATTAACTTTTTATTTTATTATTTTCTCAGCCATATTCATCCACTTTGTCCCGAAGGTTTATGTGAACAAAACTGTCGCGGTGTATTCACAATTAATCCCAAAGCGTTTTGTGGGCGTAATCTCATAACGGGACCTGCCTTAAAAATCCACATACCATCAGATCACAGCAAAGCGGTTGCTTTAAATGTCGATTACAACAAAAATTTGACATATGCTGTTGGAGAAACACTTACCGGTAATATTTATAGAATAATTTTACAATTGAGATGGTATTAATTCAGTTTTTCGTTTTATTATTATTATCAGAATTTCATTTGAGAGTCATTGCAGAAGATGGAAGTGTGTTAGATTCAGTCAAGACTAGTGAAGTTTCAATCAAAATGTGGAAAGCTGACGGAAATCAAAGCAAACCTTCTCTGAAAGCAACTTCATCTCCCCCGAGCTCATCTGTAAAAACGAATGAAGTTGGAGTGTTTACGTTTCGGTAAGTGTTGATTATTATTTCATTTTGACTTTTATAATTTTCTAAAATTTTTTTTGTGATTTAGTGACCACATTATTCCAGAAGTTTCAGGCGCGTATAATATTATGTTTGTGTATGAGTCTGGGCCAGTAATACTAAACAGCAGTGTTGTAAGTGTGATTTAACACAACAAAGTTGAAACAGTTTTTCAAACAATTTTTTTTTTTAATTTTTGTTTAGATTGTTGTTAATGTGTCACCAGGTCGAGCAGTCAAGTTGGAGCCAGTACAAAACCTTCACACGCCTACTGTATCAAATAGTTCAAAACTACGAACGTTATTTAAAACGTTGAAACTCGAACTTCGGGTTTGTTTTGAGAAGTTAAAAATTGATGAGAATTTTAAAAGTAATTGTGATTTTTATTGCTAGGATTCATTTGGAAATGCAGCGGGATTTAACCTGCAAGGGAAAATATCGTTTCAAATCGTATGTAATTTTCCAGTTGCTGAAATCCCACAGTTAAGTGGTGGCGAAGGAGTTATAGAAGTTTTCTTACAGAAAGGACAAGCTGTTGTAGAGGTACAGAGATAAATTGGAAAGTTATTTTTTGTTTTAAAAGTTTTCTCATTTTTTTTAATTTAGAATTTGACAATAGAAGAAAATTCTCCAGGTATAGATGGACAGGAGTATATTTTGCAATGTACTGTCCACATTCCTAACTTACCACGCAATCATTCCATTCCAAATTGCAACATATCGTTTTTATTTTACAACGGTAATATGCAAATAAATACAAGTTTGGGGTTTGTAATACACGAATTTTGTTTATTTCAATTTTCAGATGTTAAAAAACAAGCAGCAATGGCATCGTTATCAAGAGAACGGGATTTTCTCATAGAAAAAATAAAAATGTACCAATCGGCAAATGAAACGCATGAACACGAAATTAGTGAACTTGAAAGTAAGATCATTACTTTGGCTTTAATTGCTTTAATTTCTGATTAATTTTTTTTTTTAAGTGTCTGTTAGTGTAGCATTGAGCGACGAAAAGAAGATAAAAGTCGAACTTGGAAGACAGGGTATCGCAGGGTATCAAATGCAAAATTTGGAAGGTGTTGAGCAACTTACTCAAACGTATTTGCAAAATGTTGACGAAATAGTACGGACGCCACGTCGAAAACCTGGTTTAATCCCGGCAGCAAAAGATTCAGAAGTGTTAGGAAAAGTGAGAGGAGTTAAAAAAATTTTAAGTGTCAAAATAAAACTAATTTACTTTTGATTTTAGATCGCTTATCTTGCTGAAGTGGTTGGCAATGACATAGCTAAAGTGATATCCTGGCACATGTCGGCGGACATGGACTGTATTATAACGCTCACTTTATCAAAGGCAAAAGAAATACACAAAAAAACAAATGGTACTCAGCAGGTGTTGGCGTTGGATTCGCTGTACAGAAAGAATTTGCCGGATTGGAATAAGTAATTTTTTTTTTTAATTTTTTTTTTGTTAAAATAAATAAATAAATGTTTTATTATTTATCAAAGACCGCTACCACATTTGAGAATGAAAGGCAATTATTGTCCAACTGGGAACCCAGTATATGCAAGAGAGTTACTTTTATTCCCTCATGATCCAGTAAACTGCAAAATAAGTAATATTTCGGTTTTTTTATAGAAGATTTTACAAAATATTAATTACTTTTTTATTTTTGCAGTTTTTGGAATGTTGTTGGGCGATACAATCGTATTAGATTCACTGGACGATGCGACCGCTTATAGGCAACAGATAGTTAAATTTGCATATTGCCCGACACTGTTGACAAGGTCGGGAGATCGGATCAGGAGTAATGGAAAGTTTGGCGGACTCCAAAATCATGTACCGTCAATGGATAAATTAAAGGGTGCTGTGTTTGGAGAGCCGTTATCTGACCAATATAAACTTCTAACGTTTCAAATAGGTTTTTGCTCATTTTTATACATTTTTGAAAAGAATTTTGTTAATGTTTTTGTTTTATTTTGAAGAGTTATTACAAACTTATCGTGCCGCCATGTTTCGTCGGGAACAAGCGCAGAAAGAATTAGATGAAGTGAAAAATGAAAAACGATTGGCCGAACTGAAAGAAAATAAAGAAAAACTGATTAAATCAGAGGCTCAATTGAAAACTATAGAAGAACGATTAGGTAAATCACAATTGTAAATCTAAAATCAGTAAATGTATTGAAAAAAAAAACTTTTTAGGCATGAACGGGAGTAGAGGGCGTGCGAGTACTAGAGCATCGACTAGCAGAGCCACAATGAGCGGAAGACGGAGTGATGTGGTTGCCGTCGAAACCGTTCCGGAGACCACCATTATCAGCCCTCGTACGTCGACTAGAAGAAGTTTCAATCCTTCAAATATCAATTATTCTTCAACTATAACGAGGTCCAAGCGAGGCTTGGATTCTCCCGGTCAAGGAGTGGACAGGAAGAGGCGCAAATAAAGCTAATTTTTAGTTTATTTTACTTTTATTGTTTAGTGTAATTATCTTTTCTTTTTCTTTTTTTTTTATTATGGTTATTTCATTTTTTATTTTTTTTTATTGGACGCACTGATAAGTCATTTATTTTTGCAGTATGTAATAATTAAAATTTTTGCAGAATTTTGAGTAATAATTAAAGTTAGTACTTTATATTTAAATTATAGTACCGGTAATTTTAATATTTTAATACATTGATTCATTTATTTATCACTGCCACTTTTAAATTTTGGATTTCCGAAAGTTTAGTATAGTGCAATTTCGGTTCCAAGATATGTAAATGTTGTTACAATTAGATTTAAATTAAATTTATATGAAGTGTTGCATTTTATTAAAATAAATGTAAAAACTTGTTAAAAAAGATTACATAACATATTCATGTATAAAAATCTATACATGCATCACATTATTTTACTCTAAGAAAATAAATATAAAATATAAATATAACTATTCAAACATATTGTCTTTATTTAAAAATAAGTTTTGATGCAAAATATCGAAACTTTTCATAATTTAACAGTTTCCATTATCGAACTCAATATTGCATTGCAAAAAGGAAATTTTTTCACGTTTTTTTTATTTATCTAGGTTATGTTTCCACAGCAATAAGAAAAATTGAAAAAAAAATTCTTTGCTCGCATGTGTAACGTTTGTTGAACCACTGCAAGTTTACATCTTCAATGTTAATTTTTCCCTCAAAAAAGTGAAAGCTTTAATAATTTTTTTATATCCTTTTTTAAATGTTTTATGTCCTCGGGCGATGGAAGATGCTCGAACAGACATGCGCTGCGTATTCGCACGTGGTTGGAGGCCACTTACAGACGCGCGTCGAGAGATCATTCAAGGTCTATCGGGGTGAGTGGTCGCCGTTTCATTCTGACACGGCGTTTCGTTGCTATGGATATGGTGAGATTAGCACCCTGAGGCTTGCAGGTGCATTCCAATCTCCTCTTCGCTATCAACTTATCTTTGTTTCTAAAGCATCATGAATAAGGTAAGTTGTAGTTTTTACTGATTTTAAAAACTCAACGAAATGGAAATGGCAGATATTTTCTATTTTTTAAAATTAAAATATGTTAAAATTTAAATGTTTCATCTCGATTTAAAGTGTCAATAGTGTAACAATCGAGGGTAAAGAAAAGTATAAAATTTTAAATAGCGCACAAAAGAAAATGCACTTTCCTTTTTATTTGCTTTTATTTTGCACTCTGCTGCTTGTGCGTGACAACAAACTGAAATTAAACGAAGACTTTGTGTAATAACAAGACCTTGTCACTGTAAAATAGATTTCATTTTCAAATTGTGCAGTTTAATCTGAATTTTTCCCGTGGTAAAATATCAACTTCAATTCATTTTTCCTTCAATTCTAAACAATAGTTTGTTCTTCACTCGTGAGGTCATAAACATTACCATTTCTTACCTGTCAATAACTCTCATTGCTAAACACAAACACATACAAGTTAAACCAAACCCAAAGACAACTGCAAAATTTCAAACTACCTGATACATGTCTGAAATTAGACTGTAAACTGTAATTTGAATGGCGCGCGTGTAATCAAGTAAGATCACTTAGAAGATCCAACTGAATGTCCCATTTGGTAGGTAAAATTTCGAGGCCACTTTAAGGGCGGAAAAGATTATTTCCAGCCAGGATCCACCCATATCTCTTTCCTCTATCTGTTTTTCTCTATCAGTTTGCAAGAAAACTATCGATCATGACCCATTTTCACCGTCTCTTCTTATTCAGTTTCTTTTGGCCATTTTTGACTTTTTATGCCGCCCATCAGGGGGTCATCCTCCCACACCCTATTCTCTAAATCCGGGGTTTTGGGGTGGGTCATTTAGTTGTTTGTTTCTTTTTTTTTTGCGTGTGCTCAATTGGAAAGGTTGTTTAAAAGAGAATTGATAAAGAAATGTGGGTAAAAGGGTTGAAATGTGTCGCGCTCTGATGCACATTCTGTTGAAATGTGTGGACAAATGTGACATGCCATAAAGCAATAACAATTTGCCACAAAAGGACATAAAACATTTTTTCTTTATTTCTTTAAATTGTTGTTTTTATGGCTTTTTTTGAAGTTTAACTTTACTTGTTGATTTTTTGGTCGCTGTCGCTGTGCTTGGGAATAGAAAAAATTTCACTTTTTGTTGAACGTGTTGATTCATACCGCGATGATTCAACTGGTTTTCGATTAGAGAACTTCTAAGAAAGTCATTCGGGAAAATGTGTCCTGTCAAAGAACTTTGCCTTGACTTCCGCTCAGAGTAAAACAACGCTTTTTCGTCTTTTCGCGCGTGTTGCAAATCACAAATCATTCAAATTTGTCATTGAATCAAAATAATTGTAAAACAACAACACAAAAATTTATTTTCAAATTTTTTAAAAGAAACTTTAAAAATCGGATTTTTGGTACACATTATTAGCTCTTCCCTTTTCTATGGGTCCAGGGAGGGCCAAGGTGAGAAGCCCCAGGTGCCAGTTGCCCTTGACGGGCCAAGGTTGCTGACGTTCCGAATAGGAGTTGCTTTTTATCCCATACATTCATTTGCACAGAGGGTAAATCAAAATATGCGCATATGAAATTGAAATCCCTAAGCTCACAACCCACCCTCGTGACATCATTTTGCGTGCCTCTTGAAGTACTTCAGAGAAAGCGTGAGCTGCAAATTAAACCTATAAAAGCATCTTAAGTATTTAGATAATCATGCCACCACAAAGATTTAGGTGGGACCTTGGCCATCAATTTTTTCTTTCGTTTTTTTATTGAGATTTTTTTTGTGTTTGTGAGTAGTGACTAGTGAGGGTTATAAATTCAACCCTTATGTGTTAGCACTGTGAAAGTGAAGTGGCATGTGCCTATTTCATCCATTGCATCATTTGTGCCGCATGGTGACTGTAGTCCTTATTTCATGTCCCGTGTGTGTTTTGGGGTTACCTAATTTTATTATCCGCTGTTGGTAGACGTTGTCTATAATCTCATATACCAAAGTGAGTCATCGTATAATAGTGTTTTAAACGATTTCCGGTGCCGTAGTATGAGTACCATAACGTAATGGTACTTGGCTTTATAATGATGAAGTTGAAGGATTTTATTCTAACTTCACTTTTAGATGATAAAGTTCAGATTCAGTGAATATTTGCTTATAAAAAAAATCATTTATTCAAATATGTAAATAATAGAAAAAATAAACGCACGATAAGAATCAAAACGTACTTTATAAAATTTTAATGTGGTGCAATACAAAGTCACACTCATGCGAACAAAATAAAAAGATTCTCCGAAGTCATTTAAATGATAGTTGCACAAAGAAGATAAGAAAAAATTTATACACTGGCAATGCTAATTAAGTAGTTATAAAAGAAAATTGTTTGCAGACAAGACAATATCAGACCTTCGACCTTGAAGTTGATAAAAGCGAGAGGGAATGAAATGTCAACGACCTCTGAAGGTATGGTCTGAGGTCAAACTCAGCTTCCATCGAACGTTTCATCACCAATCTCGGTTTTTTTTTTTTTATTACACTAATGAGATTCACTTCAAACTTTTTGAATTTAATTTATTTACTCTCTTGACAAATAAAGTAAAATCATGTTTCCTGTGTTTACTGCAAGACCTTCGAATGATGTCACGTTTTACGTCATTTCGTATAATTTTCTTTGACCTTGCCGATTTCATTTTAGTCTTTAATGTCAGTGTCGTTCGACACGAAATTCCACACAAAAGAAAAATATGAACATTGAAATACCATCAGGCTTTAATTTTTCTCGTCGTGATGCTTTGTCATTTCTTTCAACAACTGTAATTAAACTCGCGAAGAGCCATAAATAAGGTACTAGCACATGGGATAAGCATTTTCGTGTCTCGTGTTGTCACATTAATTTTACACGCTAAACTATAAAAAGAATGAAATTTGTTTGCATAGCAGTTAAGATAACCTTCGTAATTTTTCTAGGTACGGTACATAATAATAAATGTGTATCGGAAGGCCTCTTTTATCCTTATACTGTAATAGACGGTTTGTGGATGGAATAAGGTTGTGCTATATTGCAATAATGTCATGTAACACGTGGGTAGTGTTGACATTATATGTATTTATGCGGTATCAATTATTCACGCTGCACCCCCTATTGTGCCTGGTAGGGGTTGGGTCGTAAAGTAATAGAAACTCGTGTAAATGCATCACAAACTCTAAATTGAAGAGATGATGATGATATTGGTGAAAGCCAGTGGCATTATGAGGTTATTGATTTAGGAGTTTGCTGATGGGTGTTATAGCAACAGTGCATTACTTCTGGTTGCAGTGTGAGGTTCTTAACATTTCTGTAGTTGTGAAATCCCTAGAGTTTGTGACTTTTTTTTAAGTACATTTACTGTTAATTTTATGGTGTCAATTATACCGTTGTACAAACACGTAACTACTGCAAATACCGTACTGTAAATGTTTTTCACCTTCATAAAAATAAAGTAAAACAAAAGGATTGGTGAATTGATTGCTTTGCCTCTTTAACTGAAGGTCATATTGTGTGAAAATAAAAAACAATGTGTTTGGTATTTTACAACGGAAGAGAATAAAAATAAACTAATAAACAATATTCGAAGAATGTAAAGTAGAGTATTATGCAGTACCGATATTGTGCCATTGTGAAATGAACATGTCAATGCTAAATGATGTATGGTTACAATGAAAAATTGGTTGACATGAATTCCAATGTCGGTTTAATGTTGTTTTGCATTAGTAAATGAATTTTGTTGGTTTTGAAACAAAGTCATTAAACTTTTATTTAAATTTTGGAAAGTTTTATTTGAATTTCATTATCATATACAATGGGAATAGACCCGTGCCCTTTCTTTAAATTGCCTGTTACAAGAGTAATTGCTACACACGAACCACGAACAGCAAAAAGTAGTAAATTAATGAAAACAAAAGATGAGTAAAAGAGAGAAAAAAGCGCTTTGTGGCCTTGTGGCTCCCTGAATCTCGCGGAAACAATCTTTGGCCAACTTGAGATTTTCCCTTTCGTTTCCCAAGCGCTCGTGTAATAAACCAACACAATACGTCCATTACGAGCGAAGGATGTCCTAAAAAACCTATTTGTTATTTATTATTTAAGGGGTTAAGAAAAATGGAATCCCGTCGTAACGTAAAATTTAAAATTATTGGGTCGGAGAATAAAATTTTTAGTACGTAATATTTCCTCAAATTAGCTGAAATTATACAAATTAAAAAAATTGATGTAATTTGCTCGAAATGGAGGTTCACCATTGCACAACTTTTTTCTTCAATTTTCTAAACATTTAATTTCTCTTCAAGTTCATCAGCCTTTAGATCTTGTCTCCCAAATTTTTTAACTTAATTTTTCTTATTTTCTTAATATTTTTTTAATAATAATTTCAATTTCCACAGCCATCAATCAAAAAACAAAACATTCGATTTCAATTTATTCACATACACATTTATGTCTTTTGAAGGTCAATGTCCCTCAAGTACAAAACTATTGATTTTTTCAGTTATGCATCATAATATCTACATTTTAATGATAATTTTATATTTTGTTCTCGCAAAAGGAACATTTAGAATTTGTATCGTCGAGATCTACGGCCAATCCAGACTTCTTGCCGTACTCCACACATCGCACGGCGCCGTATTTACTTTGGGACGATGCCGTGAGTCACGCCAGCTCTTCACGCACCTGTTGCACGTGCACTTGTTGCCGTGCACTCACCATAGCCTTGGTTGTTCTTCTTGTGAGCTGCGTATTCGCCGTCGTGGGCGTAGTCATTTATTTAGGCAGTAAGAATTCAATTCAACCACATCTTGACAACTTGTTAATTTAGAACAAGGGTTTTTAAGGAGTTTAGTGAATTGTCACACTTATTTCATTCTTTTTTAAATTCGGGTCAAAAATAAATAAAGATTTCAAATTGAAAGAATAGCATGCAATTGCAATTCTTATCGCTTATCAAAGACGTTATACAGTTTCTTTGACTACCTATTGTGTATTTTTAATTATTCCGTTTTTTATATACCCCTTAAAAAACACTCGAAATTCTTTTGTAAACAAACTTCAAAGACAATGACACTCATTTCTTATTTCGAATTTGGGTTTGTTTAATTATTTTAATCAGATTTTAATTCAGTGAAAATAGGCTTACCTACATTGCATTTGAAGCGATTTTTCTAGCTCTTTTAATAACGGGTCTCATTTATTCTGGCAAATTTAAATATGAGAAAACATAAATAATTCGCTTTCAAATTTTTATTTGACAGTTATTACAAATAACATTGAAGAACCATCGTTAGGTATGTTATTTGCCAAATTAATTCAGCAGTTTCAGATGTTTATTTATTTTTTACTTGTTGAAAATTAAGTAGAAGAAGAAGTATTAGAAGGAAACATGAAGGTGATTGAAGGCGATAGGTATTCGAGTGCCCTTCAACACAGAACGTCACCTGAATTTAATATCAAAGCGCAAACATATGAAACATTGGTGAATATTAAACACAACTGATGAATCAATCATTAACTTAATGATAAATTATTTATTGCAGTTAAATACAGTTTACAGGAAAAGTGCGTTATCTGATGCATTCATTAGAACCGAAGTAACTTCATTTCAGTAAGTTTCACTCAACGAAACGGTTTATTACGACATAAATAAATGTCTAATTATCGAATTACAGAAACGGCAGCCTTGTAGTATATTTCCGACTGTATTTGGACCGTCGGAAATCAACTGGATATTCAATACAAAAAGTGTACGACGTGATGCGCGATGAAGTGCAACAAAACAACCCAGTGGCCTTCAAAACGATCCGCGTCGATCCAAACACACTCAATATCTCAGGTACTAATTCCAGTAGTTATGGATAGAAGGTCATGCTGTATGGTAATATCACTAGCTCGAGGTCATTTTACGCCCGTTATATAACAGTACACCTGTGACTTGTTTGAATTATAATGCAAATGTCCCGTTAGACGTGAATTTGATTTGGACTACACTGGTTTTTAAAAAAATGCTGTTTTTGTGTTTTATTTTATCTTTTATAGGAGTGTCAATTGCTCATAAAATCAACTTCGTCGATTATTTCGCCAACGATGACGACTCAGTTGAAATATCAGACCTTGAATCCGTCTCATCTGATATATCTAAAATAACCTCCACGACGTTTGAATCAACAAGTGAAGCAACAACACAAAAAACAACAACAACAACAACAACAACAACAACACAAAAAACAGTAACAGAGGCAATAACCACTTCACATTTTCGTCTTCCAACAAAACCAGAAATGGACAACAAACCTCCCTACATGAGACATCACCAACAAGCGACACATAAAGTCGATTACGGCAAATGGGAACCGTTTACAACTGAAACGGATTACAATCTCGTATCTTCAACCACATCATTACCTACTAAGAAACAAACGACGCAGCAAGCATCTAGAGGCTCTGTATCTGAAATCAGCTTTGATTGGGAACCCGATGAAGGTATCGCTGCATTTTTCCCTTCAACTACAACAACGAAAACAAAAGTCGGCGAATCTGACAAGGACAAGGAATTTAGATCGCGTGTTATGCCGCCTAATAAGGACGATGTTGTGATTCGGATGGATTCGCCATCACTTACGATTAATAAACCAAAGGGAGTCGGGAGTGTTTCTCCCGAATGGGTGCCTCTGTCACCCGTGGGGAGAAGTGAACCCTCGAGCGTCGAGTTGTTGGCCGACAGAGATGACCCGACGTTGGGTTTCGGGCTAAGAGTGGCATCTACCGAGCAGCCACCCACGAATGTTCAGGGTTCAACGGTAACGGCGAGAAGTGACAATGTTACGTTGAAAAATCAGTCTAGTCATGCTGTGATAGTAAGACTGCCCCCTGGGTCCCATCCAAGGAGAAATAACGGGTCTCGTTTGTCCAGTGTACTGCAGAGAAGACAAGAGGAATGGTTGAGGGTCCGTCAAGCTCGTTTGTTTAAATCGAAGAGTGAAAGCAATTCGAGCAGTTCGACAACGGCAAAAACAACGCAAACGATGCCTGTGGAACTAACTGGGACACCAAAGAGTATACAAAACGCGCGGTTTTTGCCTTTGCATAAAGTCAATGTTAATATAGTCCGAGATTCACAACGTCAGGTTTTAAAAGGAAGACACGGAACGAGAGATACGAGAGAAAGAAAGCATTTGGATTCCGAAAGGGAAACTAGGTATTCATTAGTGACTTCTGTGTCTATGGAAACAGCTAACGGAAATGGAACAACAACTCAGTCGCCAGTCGAAGCGGTGACGGTGACTCGTGTTGTTACTTCAGTGGACCAAATCATGAGTTTCGTTACTCCCCCGACTGTTTCTGGAAATGTGTCGAGTTTGAAGAAGCAGAAATCACTTTTTCGTCAAGATGTTCGCGTGCAATCATCTGATTTACTTAAACTGAATGCAGTACCTGAAAGGTTGGTCAAGTTTTCCGAAAAGGACACTGAAAATGCAACGAAACAAGATGAATTAAATGATTTAAATTTCTTAAATCAATCGAGTGAAACACAAAATAGAAGTGCAAACCAGAATTCTTTGTTTTTTAATGACTACGAGACTTTTTCTGAAGAAACTGAAGAAGATGATGAGGCTGCCAATGTGCTTCTAAGTACTGAAAATGAGAGCAACGTGAAGAAAAGCACAACCTATCACACTACGACCAAAACAGTGAGCACTACCGGGATAAATAGTAAGTATTAAATTATGACAATCGTAAAAATAAATAAATTAAATTTAAAGTCAGATCAATTTGTTTTACTTCGTAGAGTGCAACAGTCCGACGTTATTTCACTGCCGAAGTGGAGAATGCATTTCAATTTTCAGTCGTTGCAACAGAGTGAGAGACTGCCTCGATAATAGTGATGAAGACGGATGCAGTAAGTTCAATTTTAATTTTTAAGTGCAGACAATCAAAATAAAAATGATTTTATAATAAATATATTCTTAGCATGCGCTGATTTTGTGCGAACAAACACCATCAATAGCACTTTGTGTGATGGAATTGTGGATTGCTGGGATTATACCGACGAAAATCAGTGCGGTAGGTAATTATACAAACATTTCTCGTGTAAATACTTAACTACTATTTCTTGAGTACAGAATGGTGCCGGCCAGATATGTACATATGTCCGAATTCAGTAATGTGCATCAACAAACAAAATGTCTGTGATGGAATTGCGGACTGTCCTAATGGAGATGATGAAAAAAAATGCGGTAAATGCAATTTTGGATTAATTTTGATGAATAATGAATGATGACAAATTTTTAGCAGATTTTGACTAGTGAAAATTCTGTGTAATTTCAGTGACCATAGCACCCAATGTCTCATCAGCTGATGATGGTCTGTATTGGTCTTCCGGTTTAGTTATGGTTCGCAAAGAAGGCACTTGGGGCAAACTGTGCATGAAGAACTTCGACAGTTTCGTATCTCAAGCACAAATCGCACTGGGAGATTTAACGCGAGTTGTATGTCAAACAATGGGTTACAACGATTTCGAAGAAGGCAGAGAATTCCAAGAACCTTTACTGAAAACACCGAGTGAAAAACAATACTTCGAGCCAAAATACAACAACGTCAGTTCCAATGCGAAGTAAGTTTTAAGTTAATAAAAACACAAGGAAATCATAAAAATCTTATTAACAGTTTAATTTCTCCATTTATAGTTCGGTAGCAATAGATTTCTTTCCTACACGCTGCGAATCGAGAAAAGTAATTTCGGTGAGATGTAAAGAGTTTTCATGTGGAAAGCGACATCAATTCGTAAAATCAAGGGCTCGAATAGTCGGTGGTATTAATTCAGTTCCTGGAAGTTGGCCTTGGCAAGCTGCAGTTTATAAAGAAGGGAATTTTATGTGCGGAGCTACTTTAATCTCTTCGCAGTATCTTCTGTCAGCTGCCCACTGCTTTTACCTGTAATCATCATCATTATACCTTATTTTTGTTATAAAGATCTTGAAAAAATTCTCTTTTTTTTGACTGACGTAACTGCAAAATAATAATTGCAGGGCTGTGGATCATTACTGGACGGTTCGTTTGGGAGTTCTACGAAGAGCATCGTATTCTCCGTACGAGCGAATTCGCCGTATATCTCATATATTTATTCATCCAAATTACGTGGCAAATAATTTCATTAACGACATTGTTTTACTTCGGATGGAGGAACCCATTCAATTTAGGCAATTAAATAACATAAAAATGTAATAAACAGAAATAATTTATGATTTATTGCAGTGATCACATCCGCCCAGTTTGTTTGCCGACCGTGGATGAAACTCAAACCAGTATTTCAAAACGGCAGCGATGTACTGTTACGGGATGGGGACAGGTCGATGAAGACGGAGATTATTTACGTAATGTTAATCGTGCAAAAATGCTGAATATTCAAAGTAAATGAGGTTGTTAATATTACAGCTGATACTCTGCAGGAAGTGAAGCTTCCTTTAATAAGTGCGATAAATTGCCGCACTTACACAACTGCATTAGCAAGTTATGCCAGGGTCAATCATAACATGTTCTGTGCTGGTGTCGAACGAGGTGGACGTGATGCGTGTTTGGTGAGTTGAATTTAGTCGTTTTTCTCGTGAGGCTTTCCTGCAATGCCGCCATACCGACCAAAAAATTTTCACTGCATGAAATAAAAACTTTATCCATTAAAAAATATATTAAAAAGTTGATGGTAAATATACATTTTGCATTCTAAAAGACAACTTTCACGTAATTTATAAAGTTGTCTACTTGTCTTTACTACAACTACTTTTCCAGAAATTCAACTTTCTACAACAGTTTTCCAATAAATTTTCCATTGGAAAAAAAATCGTATACAAGCAGTCTTTTATATAATAGAAGAAGAATTACAGAAAATTTTTATATTTTTTAAATTAAATTATATTTGATTTTATTCTAGGGTGACAGTGGTGGCCCTTTAATGTGCCAACAAAGTGATGGGAGATGGACACTCACAGGTGTCACTAGTAATGGTTTTGGGTGTGCCAGACCGTCACGACCAGGAATTTACACGAAAGTTGTTAATTATAGGGGCTGGATAACTAAAACTACAAGTACGTTCACCATTTATTATTTTTTGGGATGAAATATTTATTTATTTGTGATTTTATGAATAGGTGGCGCTTTACCTCGAGCTGTGATTTCATCCTGCGCTGGTTTTCGGTGTCCTCTGGGAAAATGTATAAGCAGAAAACAAATATGTGACGGATTTGTAGATTGCATGGATGGTTCTGACGAACACGGTTGCGTTTGGCCAGCTAAAAATGCATCCCGAACTCGACACCTGTAAACTGTATGTACCGTACTAAACCTTACCAAACATAAACGTGAACCAAATGATTTTAGAAATAATTCTCGAACTAGATCAAACTAGCATTGTTTTTATTACACAGTATTGTATAAAGTTAACATTTTTTATAAAAAAAAAAAAAAAATACTTGGACAGTGTTTGTAGCTTTATAGAACGACTTTTGTATTTATTTTGTACATAAAACTTTTTTTGGTACGTAATGACAATGAATAAATGATGATTACTTTCCACAAACACAAAACCATTACACGAGAAGAAAATAAAAAAAGATGATTTATTCCATGTACTTTCCAAATATTTTTTCACGCCTAAAAAAAAATTTTAAAAAATAAAAAAATAAATTTCGTAATAAGCAAATTATTTATTCAAATTATACTCTTGAGCCAATTCCCAGATGATGTTGTTATTATCCAAATAATTATATCGGATTAAATCATGTGGTTTGCGATTACTCGCACGCCATGGCGGATGGTTTCTCCCTAATTGCATGATGTGAGGCGAACATTTGGGTTCAGCGAAGGAATTAACTGATGATGGACGACTGTTGAAATTTGATATGAAACCCTCTTGGATGCTGCCGGATCTGGGTCTCAAAGTGACGGATTTAGGTCTTAGTTTCATTTCGCTTCGAAATTGATTGGTTGAAGTTTCCGCCTCGGGTGACGTTTCTGTCATTGTCGCGATTTCAGTGGTTGGTAATGAGTTTCTGATAACCTGAATAAGAGAGAAGTGTTGATTTATGTTGTTTCTGTTTACGTTGATTGCTTACTGGTTGTGATATGTGTTTGAGGCGCTGAAAGTTCTGTTTAAATAACTGTTTCCACGCAGTTGGCTGCAACGGCTGTGAATAACTCAAAGATAAACACCAGCCAAGTTTTAAACACTTAGACATCCAGATGTCGTTTGATTCGGATAGATATTTCCAATACCAAGAAACCTTTAAAATAAATATATTGTAGTGATGTTTGATCGTGAGTTGTAATGAAATACAGCACTTGTGCGCTTCTGCATAAACTTCGGGGATCCAGATATGAGAATATCAATATTGCCACTGAATGTGGGATTTGATGAGTAAAATCTGTTGAATTATTAATGTCGGTATTGTTTCCGGATAGAGGTTGTTTTAAAATGCTGGCCAGATATTGTTTTTGGTCAGGTGTAATTATATTGGAAATTTCTTTTAAAAATAATCGGCGTTGATGATTTGTCCAATTTGTAAACTGTCATTTCAAATAAATTATTTACAATTGTTTCGTGCAAATTAATTATGTCGACTTTTTTTTTTTTTTACCCATGATTTCATGATGTGGAATCGTTCATCATACACCTAATTTAAATCCCACATTTAAAAATTATTAAGAAATTATTTAAATAAAAACTTACCGTGCTCTGCATTATGTTCCCGATTAAATCTGCAAGGAAATAATTTCAAAGTCAAGAAGATGCAGCTTGGCATAAAAAAACCACTGTAAATATCGATCGCTGCATTTACCCTAGTTGTTTACATCCGTTGCCCCGACAACGCATAATGTCGGGTATCTCTAAAACCCAATGACCCTGGAAACAGCTCTCGCAATCAATATTTAATAAACTAATTTATTAAAACATAAAATTTTTTCATAGCTAAATTTCACACAAATTAAAACTGCACATTAAAAAATAATAATAAAATTTAAAATGAAATATTTTCAGAATCCGCCGTCGAGGAATTTCTATTTTCGCATAAGCAAGTCCCGGATGTAAAATTGTATTTCATCTCGGGTGCAGACCAACATGGATGCATGTTAGTCTGGTATTTTCTTTACTGTTTGCCATTAAACAGTGTGCTACTCAGAATCACTGTATGAATCCTTTAAAGAGCCCTTTAATCTTTTCAACATTTTAAGACGCAACTAGGAAACCAACATTGTAACAGGTAAACATTTTTCCACAATTTTCTTCGTAAGCTTTAAAAAGCGTAACCTGATGACCTACACCAGATTGGTAAGCCTAATTAGAAAATTAAGCTCTTAACATCCCGAAATGATACTAAAAATATTGATAACGACAGTTTGAAATTAACCCTAATTGCGTAAAAATTTCTAACTTTATAATTCACGTTTTCAAAATTAAATTGATTTTTCACGTTTTTTTCTAATAAAATTAATTTTTTTCTCTAACTCGCACTTGTACATCATAACATTTTTTGCGTTATAGAATGGCCCAAATACAAATGCAGTTGCCTGTTTCGCTTCCCTCGTCTATTCCTCATTCCCAACTGAAACCAACAGGTAGGTTTTATTATTAACAAAAAAATGAAATTTGAGAAACTAATAGTAAAAATAAAAATAATAATAATAATAATAAATAAACATAGTGCTTTGATTCAGTCTGTATTTATATGCATACGTTAATATGAATACTAGAAATAACTAAATTAAAAAATATATGTAAAAAAAAAATTAAGAAGGAGTTGTAAATATGACTTGTTGCTATTATTTACTAGATAAAATATGATGTGTACAATGCCAGTTCCTCAAGCAGTTTTAAAAATTAAATATTCTTCACCTAATATGTTACCTCCCACATATTGGAATCTTGGTGAGACACTTTTTTATGCAGTAGTAGTGATTTATAAAATTAAATTTACAAATTAAGTTTACTTTTCAACATTTGTTGTAGTCATAATAATAATTCTAATAACAACATGCTTTTAACACTTTGACTATTTTAAATTATAAATTGTGTATTAACCTGGTTTAATTTATGTTTCAGGCAGTGGAATGATAGTGGGAATGGCTGTGAACCAATCACCTTCGACGCCAACTCTCAGTCTTGGAGGTGCACCTACAATGATGGAATCCATATCTCTTCCAATGGGCCGAGGACACATTCCCACCAACCAAGGGGGTCAATCGCTTGTCTTATCCGGACCTGCTACCGCCACATTGGTTCCAGAAAGTATTCCAAACACATCTAATAATGTTTCTTGTAATTCCTTGACCAATGGTTCGGGAGACCCGACTGATTTAAATAATTCACTATCCTCCTCCTGTATTCAAAACGTGGCAAACACAAAAGAGAAAACCCCAATGTGTTTGATTAATGAGTTAGCCCGCTACAACAAGGTGAAATATTATTAATTTTAAAATTTAGTTGAAATTAAAATTTGTAAAATTGTTATTTTAGATTCAGCACCAATACCGGTTAACAGATGAAAGTGGCCCTGCCCATAAAAAGACATTCACCGTCGCTTTGCTGTTGGGCGAAGAAGAGTACGTTGCAGCTGGACCATCTATTAAGAAAGCACAACATGCCACTGCTGCTCTTGCGCTTGAACAGACCAACTTTAAACACCCACCCCCTAAAGCTCAAAGGCAGCAGTTACGAATGGGTCAGAAGAAAAATGTAATATAAAATTAATTAAAAATTAACATTTTATTTTTTTTTTTGATTAGTAGGGCCAGGAATATTCAATTATCATTTAGTGGAAGGACCGTATTACAATGGAAATATCACTCCTACGGTAGAGCTGAATGCGCTCGCAATGAAACGCGGTGAACCCGCAATTTATAAATTCTTCGAACCTTACCGTCCTCCATACATGGCTCCGAATTTTAATTTTCGTGGGATGTACCATCAAAGGTTGCGATTGGGAGATCCAAGTCGACATTATTCAGTCAATTTTAATTTTTTCTAGGTATCATTATCACAGAGCTCCACCACAATTTTATATTTCTTTGACCGTTGGTAACCGCGAGTTCGTGGGCGAAGGACGAACGGCTCAAGCAGCGAGGCACAATGCTGCTGCCAAAGCCCTGAAGACGCTTCGCGAGTTGCCGATGCCAGAGAGCGCTGTTCCGCAGCAGACGGTTGAAGAAGAGGTTTCAACTAACGAGAAGGACGAAAATGCCGATCCTAATGCCGAATTAAAGTCTCCTATCAGTTTAGTTCACGAAATAGCTCTTAAGCGGAACTTTTCCGTTGGATTCGAGGTTAAAATTGTTTAAGTGTAAAATGAAAATTTTTTAATTTTGTAAATGTTTTAGGTGGTGAGGGAAAGCGGCCCGCCACACATGCGTTCTTTCATTACGAAATGCATTGTTGGAGACATGGTCACAGAAGGCGATGGAAACGGGAAAAAGATTTCGAAAAAGCGAGCTGCTGAAAAAATGTTGGATGATTTAAAGAAGTTGCCATCTTTGCCTCCTACGTTGCAGAGGGTTAAGAAGAAAACGCCAACCGTTAAGAAAAAAAGCCGAAATTTGATCAAAGTCAGCGACACAACGGTGAGCTGATAATTTTTAAATAATTTTTAAATAAAAAAATTGATGTATTTTTAGGAACAAAAAAATAACACCGATTTCGGACAAGGAATTAACCCGATCAGTCGTCTCATACAAATCCAACAAGCGAAAAAAGAGAAAGATCCTGTATATTCGTTGATTGCCGAGCGTGGTTTGCCGCGTCGACGGGAATTTGTGATGCAAGTGACTGTAGCACCACATACGTGCACTGGCACGGGACCTAATAAGAAATTAGCTAAACGTGCTGCTGCAGAGGGGTTGCTTCAGATGCTTGGATACAGCCGTCCGCCTCCCCAACCGACCAAACCGGCAATCAAAACTCCAGGACAAGAAGGTGGCGACGCAGACCGCAGTCGCAAAGTGACATTTGTCGACCAGGAATGCGAAAAGCCGATTTATGAAACTCGCAGTGGGCGGCAGTTAGTACCTGGTTTAATTTTAATGCCCGACTTATCATTGAACGATAGGAGTCGTACATCGGCTGGATTTAATCACAGCAATGGTAGATTTATCACTTTTTTACATTTATTGAATAATTAGTTGATTTTATCAACAGGTGGCTTGTGTAATTCCGACGAGAGCAAAATAACAATGCAGAATACAGCCACCATTGCTAAAGAATTACTTGCCAATGGCATTTCTCCAACTGCCGAAGCGCTTCTCAAATCTGGACACAAGCCGTTGATTGGTCAGGCTGTAAGGCCTAAACAACAACTCTTATACCTTGCCGACGTTTTGGGATTTACTGTGCAATTTACTGACTTTCCGAAAGTAAAAATTCTATTCCTTCCCACAAAATACAAATTATATATATATATATATTTTTTTTGCTTTTAGGGAAATAAAACCGAATATTTGTCACTCGTATCTCTGACTACAAACCCGGCACACGTGAGTCACGGTGCAGGAGTAACTCTTGACATGTCGCACGACCAGGCGGCATTAACGGCTCTCCAAGCACTCTCGGCATTAGGAATCGAAGCCGTAGTCGACACAACAAGGGAGACTGCCAATATTGGTGCTGGAGACGGGTGAATTGAAGTTGTTAGTTTTTATTAAATGACATTTTATTAAATATGTAAAATTTGTTTTAGGCTTCACACTGAAGGAAGTCAAAAGCTGGCTAACTCGAACGGACTCGACCTTGATGGTAACACGGTGGTCGTGACCCCTGTTACAATCAAAGCGGTCCCGTAGAAAATTTTTAATGATCGTATGTGAAGACAACAACACTTATTAGCCATGGAACTGATATAGGGAGCGTCGCTTTTTATTATTTTTATTCCTTTGCTCGCCAAAAACAACTCGTTTATCTAGTTCCACTGCAATCAAGTTCCCAAAAGCGATCGCGAGAATATTTTATTTTAGTATTTATTTTAAGTGTAAAGTTTATCAAAGCCATCTACATAGATAATGTACAGCGTGCTGAGAAGGTCTCAGTATTATTATTTATTGAAAAAAACTTTATTGTCATAGTTATTGATTTAATTTTTAATTTTATTTTATGCAGATTTTTTTCTTTCTTTTTTGCTTCGAGATCTCCGATATTCAACTGTAAGTTGTAACTCGTAATTGTTTTTTTTTTTTTTTTTTTTTTAATTTTTTTTTCGTCTGTTGTCTTCATGTCTAATCATTAGCGAAAAAAAAAGAAGAAAAAACAATAGTTATAGCTGTAAAACTTTCAAGACTTTCAAGAAAACAAAGCAAATGTTTCTTGCCTGTCTTTGCGTGTATTAACAATGCAATCTCGTGTACGAGCTCGGTTTAATTCAATTATTCCCTAAGCTGTGGGTGACGAAGGAGCTCTTGCACAAGATCTGCAGAAATTTATGTAATACAACCAAACAAAAAGTAAGAAATAAAAAGTGAAGATGCCAAATAACAATTTTTATTACTTCCAAATATTAATACACTCTGAACGAAATTTTGAATTAATCCAAAGCCATTTCATCATCGTCGTCATCCTTTTTTTCTGGCTTTCCTTCTCCCTTGGTGTCACTTTCGTTTGGTTTTCGTTCACCCTGAGCCGACGATGACTGCATGGCTCGCACAAAAGTCTCCATATCTAAAAGAATACATAAAAACCAGTTAACAACCACATTACAACAGTACTTAAAACTCAATAAACAACCTCCTTGCGCAGCCGCTGTGATTGCAGCCTCGTCCAATCCGAATTGCTGCATCAGCGGCCCCAATTGCCCAGACTGCAACGCAGCACTAAACATGCTCATGGCCTGTTGGAATTGCGGACTTTGAAATGTATCACGCAGAGTTTCAGACGAAGCACCGGCTTCAACCTGCGGAATCAGCGACTGCAAACGCTGGATAAAGTCGGGGTTGTTCAAAACAGGCTGCAGTGCGTCAGCATTGACAGCTGTCGACAAATCTATTGCTTTAAACAAACATAAAATGAGTTTTCAGTGTTATTTGATGCGAAATATTTCACTTACGGGCGCGAGATTGGCTATCCTCGGTCGGCGGAACTCGAATGCCGGACAAAATATTCTGCAAATCACTCAGTTGAATGTTGGCCGGAGCTGAAGGTGCACTCGTAGTTGTGGGAGTAGCAACAGGAGTAGTGCTTGCCTGAGTCGTAGTAGTAGCAGCAGGCGTAGTTGTTTCTCGGCGAGGACTGGCAGATGACGAAACACGCGACCTACTCGAATATTTAAATTTTTTATAATTTTTAAATAAATTCTCAAAATTATTATTATCATTCTTCTTACTGTCCACTTCCGGAGCGGCCGCCCAAAATATTGGTCAAGTTGCTCACACCGCTGAGTCCGCCGACATTACCAAACAACTGCACCAATTGCTGTTGACTCATGTTGTTTAGCAACGTCTGAATTTCACTGTCTCCCAAATTAGACAGTTCAGATGGCAAACCACTACCAGGAGTGCTCCCACTACTTCGATTAGCACCCAGGGCTGGAGGATTGTTGAGAAAATCATTCACTTTTTTGCAATTCTCTTCATCCTTATCGATTTTCGGCTCCTGAATTAAAGAAATCGTGAATTTTTTAAGTAAAATGTGTTGCTGTGGTTGCAAAATGTTTGCAAGGATTGCAGAATGTAATCAAATTTCACCTGCAGCCAGAAAAACAATTTTCGATTCGTCGACCTGAACTTAAGAATGTAAACACGGCCGGTGGTGCACTGTGCCACTCGTTTGAATTCCACATCGTCTGGG
This sequence comes from Geophilus truncorum, assembly GCA_034695745.1. NCBI lineage: Eukaryota > Metazoa > Arthropoda > Chilopoda > Geophilomorpha > Geophilidae > Geophilus > Geophilus truncorum. Next base: position 37,152 of record JAQFZP010000090.1, on the reverse strand, counting down.
AATATTATCAAGTCCTAAAAGTCAAAGAGAAATTAGTCATTTGTAGTTAAAATGATAATTTTTGTGGTTTCAACGCACATCAACAACTGCACCCGACGTTCGATCTTTCCAACAGAAATGCATTAAAGAATCATCGGTCTGATGTACGTAAATCATGCCCTTTCTTTTATCCGGGTGAACCATGGTTCCTTTAAGGTCCATTTTACCGGCTCGGAACTCAATGAGATTCTTGTTTTGACTTTGGCTGCTTGCATTTCCGAACAACGCTCTCGCCGAACCGATCGCCATTTTGATGAATGGGCACAAACTAAAGGGAACTTAAAACAGCAGCACCACAGCCAACAGCGCTGCGGGAATGAGAAAAAACTGAATATCTTTACTAACTCCTAATGGGGTTAATGATAAAATTACGAGCAAAGTTACGCCCACAATCAATTGCATTTCTTATAATTAGGATATAAACTCGAAGAATTTAGAAAGAATTAAGTTTAATAATAATGAAGTAGTTCTAGGTTTTACCGCTAGATGGCAGATGGTGTAAAAGCGCCAAAATTGTGATGGCTGCTTTGGTCTCTCTCAGCTGAGCTGTGAAGTGCGAGTTGAAATATTACAACATTAACCAGAGGTTCGTGATAATTTGATATTGCCGATTAATTTATTACTGCAGCAGGATTTTTAGACAACAAGAAAAACACGGAATTAATAAAATTCGTGGCGAATAGTCGCCATTATTTAAATTTTATTTCATTTTAAGTACATCTAGGCGTTGCCTAAACTAAATAAGGGAAATATATTTTAATTTTTATTCTTATGCTATTTGTAATATGACAATCGATATGATGAGACTTTCAAAAATTGCTTTAAAATTTACAATTTTTTTTTCTTCTCATTTTGTGATTTTTAGATATCTTTGGTTCCATTAAACCTGAAACGTAAAAACATCAGACCTTTCGGCTGAAGAATTCTACATTCAATTTCATATACACAACATAAAACAGACATACAATTCTTGGCAGACTACATGAAATGATGAGGAGTATATTAAACTACAGTAAATATTCTAATTTCACCTAATTTATGTTACTAAACATGTATACCCATTAATTTTTTTTCTATACAGGCTTTAAAATAGAATTACAAATTGGAAACAACTGGAGAAGTAATAAATAATTAACAAATAAACGTAAGCTACATTTTTTTTGAGTAAACATCTGTTTATATATATTTTTTTGACTATAAGCTGTTAATTAGGAATAAACAACATGGATTCTATTGAGAATTCTTGAAAATTGATTTGTTTCGTATGAAAAATGGACGGGTCTTAATGTTTGTTGATAAATTACACATTTGAGTAAAATTTTTCATGTAAAAAAAAAAAAGAAAGAAAAAAAAATGAAATAGAAAACTAAGGCAAACTGGAATCGAAGGCGTTATCACTAAATGTTACGTCAAAATAACATTAAGGCACCTTGTAGTGACATTTTGATTTGATTGAAGTCGAGTGACGAGAAATAACATTTAAAAAAAAAATTAAAATATACATAAAATAATTTTTTTAAATTCAAATTTCAAGTTGCACTCTTGAGATCATAAGAGAAACAAAGATGATATTTCCGCCTCGAGTGTTGACAGTGTCAGAAAAACCAAATTTAAACCGATAGAGAAAAGTAAATAAATAAATATCCTCGAAACATTTCGCAAAGCCATTATAAACTTAAGCAAACTTTGTATCCATTTTCTAATTTACATTATTTATATGTCTGCTGTCTAGAAGAGGGCATAATTAGTTAGCAGTTGAAAGATAAACAAGGCCACTTGAATAAGGATGAGAGAGACAACCAAAAAATTAAAGATAACAACAAAAGATTTAAATTTTTAAAAAATGACTTGTTAGTGTTAATTAATTCTCAAGTGCATTTGCAATATGTTTGCTACTACATCAAATCCCAATGGGGGTGTAAAATTGATGGGGAGAAAGATGTAAACGAGTGCAGCTGCACAATTCTGCCAGACATTAGACATTTTTCATCTTTCTGATACACCGTCCTTATTAGGCGTCGGAATTGTCATCTTTGATTTGTTGGTGAAACCTCTAGTCGAAGAAAAATGCTTTTAATGGACTTGTGGCAATTTAATGGCAGACCTAGTGATGTTCAAAGCCGCACTCGCACTCTCTGGTTGAGGCGGCGCGAGATTTATGGGAATTTAGGGGTTGAAGAAAGAGGCAAAAGACTGCAGAATTCGGAAGCGTTGCAATGCTTTGCCCAGGAATCGGTCGTGTGGAAAGGAAATGCCATTTGGCAGCATAGTGAGTTAGAGAATTGTGATGCCGAATATAAAAAAATTAGAAAAAAGGTTTTGTTTTCTCTTTTAATCTCGAGTGCAACGCGTTTTTACAAGAATAGAAGATAGAAGAGAATGTTCAACTTCTGTCTGGTTAATGCTGATGTTTGAGTAAATGCTTTACTATCTGGTGGTGAAATTTACAATTTTCGAGAAAATTGATCTGTTGATGCCAAATTTTAATACCAGGGGGCAAATCATTTCAGCCTTAACATTGCAGCATTGTATTAGATATCTATTCTTGATTTTTGATTTTTTTATTATTATTGTAGAATTAATCTTTATGATCGATTTGAATGAGCGTGAGGGACGGATGTATGAGGACGGGTTTTCTTTTGTTTCTACATTCTTTGAGTGATAAATTAATACAAATTTTAAAAAATGATAATTTTTTTAAAATGTGCAAGACGGTATTTTTTTTTGAAAATTAATTACGTATTAAAAATTAAGAGTAACAATAAACATTTTCAATCTCATCAAGTCGTAAGACGAAAATTGTTGAATAAATGACTAGATTTTTTTTTTAAATTACCATAATGTTACATTTAAAAGGCTAAAGAGAATTTTAAAGCTAAATAGGAACTTAACATTAATATTTGACTATTTTATAATAAATTTTTGAAGAATGAAAGAGAAATGTTAATTTAATGTTTTCTTAAATAGAGAAAATACCGTTTTGCATTGAAAAACAAAAGTCTTGCTTGTCAATAAGTTTGAGCAATAGACCTTCCAACATATAAATATAAAAGATTTATACCTTTACTACGTAACCTAAGAAATAGTGGACTAGTTGTCTATCTAATTATCTTATAATAATAATATTAATAAAATGACAGTAATAGTAATAATAATTATATAATAATAATAGTTAATAATCAATAATTAATAGTAATAATAATGATAATATAATAATAATAATAATTAGTAATAAATTACTTGAAAATATATCCTTTGAAAGTGCTCTTTTCTCCTATCTCCAACATCAAAAGTTCTACCTTGAAAGACATCCGCAGCATCTTAAACCCTTTGATTATGTATGAAATTTTAATATTAATCAAATAAATCTAGAGGAACTTTAAATGAAGGGTTATGAAGTTAGATCGAAATTCATAATGAAGAAAAAATAGGTATAAATCACTGGATTTTAGCTGCTTAACTTACAATAGAACAAAAAAATCACAGATTTGAAGTGACCATATTAATTAATTAATTAATTAATCATGAAATGCATAATTCATCATCTCACATGATGGAATCTTGCAGTAGCTTTTTTATAATATTGATTAATTAACTGAAATGCAAGGTTCCTTTACGGCTATTACAGGGTTTAATGGATAGCGGTGTCTGTTTAGAGGCAAACATCATCACAGTCAAGAGATACTTAAGGCCTAATTTCATTAAAAATAATAATAGCACTTTAAGATTTTTCACGACTCCTATATTTGACAATTTAAATTAAATTAAAAAAAAATTTACCTCTTCAAAATGTACATATTAAATAAAAAGCACTGCTGTTTACTCTTGAAACATTTTTCCAAGAATAAATAAGAGCAGAGAATGACATTCTACTTCTACACTCTAAAGTTATCATGTTTGATTAAACTTTATTTCCGCCTAGTGTTTAAATTTGGTACCGTAATTGATAGAAATGTTTCCAGCAACTAGTTGTAAATTCCAACACCAGGCGTTGCATAATTTCAATCAACCATTCTCTGCTCTTATTTATTTTTGTCTACACTAATTAAATAATAATAATAATTAATAGTTGAAGTAATTATAAGAGTAACCGATATTAAAAGACTATAATATAATAAGTATAAATAAATAAATAAATGATAAAAGAACATTACATAAAGTTCAGTATTTTTTAAAGGGTGACATAACTGGCGACACTTTTTTTTTTAAAGTTTTTTTTTTTTTGAGATTTATATTTTTTTTTTTCCTTTTTATTTTTAGATAATAGTTTCGTTTTCTTTTCTCAGCTTGAGAAAAGAGAAAATTTTCACCTGAAGTCAAGATTGATGAAGACTGAGCGAAGACAAGGTAGGTTACTTTTTTTTTTTTAAGTCTTTGTTCTTGAGTGACACTGACGTAGAGTCCATTTTCTCCTTTTTATCAACTTTTCCATCATAAAACACATAACTCAACTTTAAAAAAAATCTCAACAACAACAAATTAAAAAATAACGGGAAAAAAATCGGGGAAAGAAAAAAAATGGATAAAAAAATTTTTCTTATTTTTTTTTTGGAATTGATTTTTGTAACTCGATGAGAATCTTCCATTTTCACTTGTCAAAATATGGCGCTAGAAGTAGGAACGAAATTGATGGCAAAGAAAAAATTGCAGCCTAAATTTGCGCTCTTCTATTGCATTCTTGCTTCCTGTATTTGAGGCTGAGGCGTGTAGGGCAAAGGAAAAGGCCCGGGTGCACCTGTGGCGACAGCTTGCGGGATCGTGTACGTGTATCCCGGCGTCACGTAGCCCGATGTCGATGCTGCGGGAGAGTACGGGTATGTATCATAGCCGTTCGGATATTGGCCCGGATATGCAGCTGCGTAGTCGTAAAATTGGCCTGCCGCTGCTGCTGCTGCCGCCGCCGCTGCCGCTGGACTGATGGGAGTGTGCGGCAGAGACACCAAACTCGGAGAGGCGATGTAAGGCGATGGGTAGACGTACTGGGGTGGTAAGCTGGAGAAATAAGAGATAAAATAAAATAAAATGAGTAAAATGTGCTAAAAGTTAAGTTTTTGTAATTGAGTTTCAATAGGTAAATAAGGAAAACTTAACTAAACTTAGCTTAAGTTAAGGCAAATAATATAAGATAAATTAGTTTGGATTGAACCCACTTCAAAGTTAAGTGACTTACCGTATTTTCTCAAATAACGCTTGGGTTGCAAAATAGGGCATGGGTCTCAGTTATGCACCTTCGAATTCGTTACGGGAAAATACGATATTTGTCTAAAAACTGGCTTTCACAAAGTACAGGTGATCATGCTTAAGGCACGTAAGAGATCTCAAATGTTCCTTATGGTTAAGGCGTTTAAGGAAAAGTCACTTAAAATGACGTTATTTCCTTTTCTTAAGTCACTTACCATACGATAGTTAAGGCAGTTAAGTGACTTTTTTTGCCTTTACGAAATTGAACGCACCTAAAGTAATCCCCGATTTCTAAAACTGTGTTTAAAATGAATTTGTTACACTTTAATGAAGCTTGTTGTGATAGAGAGACCTTGTAGACAAATTATACGACACTCAACTGCAACTGACGACTTTCTAAATGAAGCAATTCTAATATTGACTTTCTCTTGACCTTACTTACTACCAACTTGTAAGTCGACCAGCCGCAATGCAGTCTGGATACTGGAAAAATTCTGATAGATCGTAAATCACATACTTTTGATCTTATATATACAGTATATATATATTGTATGTTGTGTTGTGCGTGCGTGTCAGGCGAGCAGAGTAGGATGCGGTCAGACCATAATTCAATATTCTTGTAGTAAATTTAGCTTTATATGAAAATAATCTCTGAAGTATTAAAAAAAGAAAAAAAAAAAGAAAATTACCATAGGCAATAACAGTTATTTTTTTATTTTTGAAAAATATTTCATTTTTCCTCCATTGTGTCTGAGTAACAGATGTTTGTAACGAACGGAATTCTAAACAGCTTACCAGTGTTCGATTTTACGGATCAATGATATTGAGGAAAAGCACTTTCCTACACTTAAATACTAAGTTTATGAATTCTTTAAAGTCACTTATTTAGTCTTGCAAGAAAACAACAACAACAACAACAATAAAAAAAAAAAAAAAAAAAGATTTGTTTATAATTGGTTCAAGGATAAAATTCAAAATATATTTAAAAAAAAATCCATTTCCAACTGGCAAAACCATTTGAAACATGTTGTCATCCGTACCACCTGTGCTCGAATAGATCAGGTGGCTTCTCCCCCGACTGATTCACGGGTACTAAAATGTCACCATTTGCTGAACCGAAAGCCATTCATCAAACTGTCACTTAACCCCACGCAATTCCCGAACTGTGACGTCAAATAACGTACGAATGAGAAAAACAAGAGACCTGACTTTGCACTACTCTTTTTCTTCAACCCCTTGAACCTAACCCCCTAAATGAAAAAAAATGCATCGCTGCAAAACGTTCTTGGCTTGACATTTACAACGGAAATGAAGCATTGGGAAGGACAATGAATGGAAAAAATGAGACCAAAAATAAATATAAAAGATGCCAAATAAAGAATTTCATTCTTTTTTACCCCCTGAAGAGGAAGGAAGGAAGGAAGAGGAGCAGCCACGCCGGCTCAGGCAGTGATTAGTGCCGTCTACAGGGCGAAGGACGAGCAGATTTCTAAATGTAGATGAGTTTCAAGGCCCCCAGTAGTGTGAGGAAGCGGGTCAAAGACGGGTAAGGCAAGGAGCCTTAACATGGAAAGGAATGATCCGAATTGGCACGCAGCCCATTTAATTGTTTTTAAGACTGTTGGACGTGGACTTTGTGTCACAACCACAAATTAGGCGCAAATAAAAGCACTGCTTACACCGAGATTCACTTAGTGCGACGTGATCATTGCCAAAACACATTACAGCAATAATCACAAGTCATTTTTTTTCCTCGTAAAGTGTCATTGTATTGATTTTTTTTTTGAAATAACAAATAAATCTGGATTTATTTCCGGTTATTGTTTTCAGTTTAACTTTTTATTTAAAAGGAAATTTACTATATTTGGCCTTGCTTTGTAGTAATATTCCTTTTTGTGCCATGTCATGCTGATGTTGACATTGTGCCGACGTAGCTTTAGTTTTCTTTTGTTGCAATTGATACGTGTTTGTAAATCGAGTTGTTGTGTTTACTTCTTCGTACACTCCCCTGTGAGCCAATCATGAGGCAATCTCGCACGTGTTGCACTAAGATAAATGGCGTGTCATTTATACTCCAAATTCCTTCATGCTAAAAACCTTTAAGGGGTCTGCAGAAGGACCTCGTGACAAATTTTAGAGGAATTAGATTTTTTTTCGTTGTTTGAAACGTAAAAAAAAATTAAAAAAGAAAATTTTTGTGGTAACTAGAGTGGAAAAGACATTTTTCAAATTTTTAAAAGAGAAAAAGCGATTGTAACGAAAGTATTGAAATATGAAAAATAAATTATCCGTGTCTTCATTCACACGTTGTTTGCGTCACGAAATGATGAAACAGCCAGTTCCGTGAATCGAATCGAGATGTGATTTCAGATTTCACACTGCAGAGTGCAGACGTTAATCAGATATAACATAGCGCTTCTCTGCATAACTCGGAAGCTCAAATGAGCAGCTCAACTTAATCGGGGTTCAATTTCAGAACACGGGAAATGGTAAATGAGACTCATTATTTGAATAAACACATTTTTACGACAACAATTTATCATACCTGCATTAAAATACCTGGAACTGATTCAATTAGAAGGATAATGTCTTCAATATTCAAATTTTAATTTTTTAAAAAAATATCATGTTCACTAATCGCCTTAACTCATTAGTGATTTTTATGCCCTCATTTCAGTACAAACTTGTTTTCCTTACACTTCGGCTTTACAACAAGTTGAGATAATAAATCAAAGCGCAGATCAAAGGCGTTTCTTGTCCCATTAAATAAGCATTGCAGTGCATCTCGTGGCCTTGCGCAGACCTAAGAGGTGAAAATGACGGGTCTCGTGTATCTAAATATGTGCTGACAGTGCGAACAATAAGTTGGTCGTTTCTTTTCAAACGTTCTGGCACTAACGGGTTTAGATTGAAAATAGCATGCGTGGGGATGCCTTGCCTAATAGGGTTAGAAGGTCCTTTGTGTCACAATTCCTTTTTCACACCCTGGAACCCCGGAAAGGTCTTAATACACCCGTCACTTCGTTTCAACACGTGTATTTTTATTTTTATTATTTTTTTTAAAGTGGTTTAAAAAAAATACAAAATATTATTTTTGGTTTTTAATAATTTTTATTTTATTTTATTTTTATTTTTTTAATAATAATTTTTTTGAGAGAAAAAAAATTTAGTCTTGACATTAAGGATTATAAAATTCATCGTTTCTGTCTCGACAGGAAGGGGTTATTTTTTTGGCAAGGACAAAGGAAATTCTTTCAAGACAATTCGTTAAAAGACCCATAAGTCAAGTTGTCAGAATTGGGAGAAGCGGAATGCAACTTGTAATGGATGCTATACGGAGGGTTTGGTGAAGGGTTAAATTTCTCAATTGAATTTTGGTCGCAATAATCACGAATGACCGCTTCTTTTATTCGAGTGCGTTCAATTGGAATGGATGAGGAATTTATATGGAAAGTTTTGTCTGCCAGCGGCAGTGCTCAAACAATTTGCTCGTGGCACTTTATGCTCACACACACACAAACAAATGTCTTATATCTTTGTCAACGAGGGCTCTTCATTCTCGTCAGTGTTGTGATTGGTGATGACGCAATTGAGTCGAAAACTGTCCTCATTAGCTACTTGTAGACGTGTTCTCAGGGTTTCACAAAAGTAAAAACAGTGTCGGGTATTTTTAGTTGCAGCAATTTAATTATTTCAATCGAATGGGAAATTAATAATTTTCCTGTGACTTGATAAGGACGTGGTATTAAATCGCTTCGACGAAGGAATTTAATTTGGATTTGGAAACGGAATAGTTTCCGACCTGGAACTGGAATTCAGCTCGTGTCTTGCACATTACGTCGATTAGGACAGCCACAAATAAAGTGTTTAAAGAGAGACATGTGCATGAGACCAGTGGTCAATGTCAGAGATGGGGATGCAGATTACTAGTGACAACTGTGCCGACTTGCTGAAGGGTTTGTTTTTTTCCCACTCCAGTTAAAATAGCTGCTACTTTATTACGCAAAACTGAATTAACGTGAATTTAAATAGATATATTAAAAATTTATTTTTATGCTACACAGTTTATGACAACGTTTTAAGTCAGTCGGTAATGAATTTTTTAAACTGTTGATCCCGCATGGGAAATCGATTTGCTTAATACAAAGTAGGTGGTTCGTTTATTATTTGCATTTTTATAAATCCTGTTTAAACTGGTTTAAATAGCGATTTACAATTTTTTGCGTCATTTTCTCTCAAGATACTGAAAATGACAATTTAACCTAAGACAACTTTTATGCACAGGAATTTATACAAGTCCAAACAATAAACGAATTAAGCTATAAATAACTAAAACGCGTTCTTTGAGTGAGTTACCATCATTGGTACCTGCACAAAAAAAATCAAAATCAAAATAATGCTTTGAATTTTTTAGTTTTGCGAAGCAAAGTTTTCTCTTAATTTATGAATTATTTACAAACATTAATATATGAATTCTAGCAGAATCAGTTTCCCTCATATTTTCTCATACAAATATAATGTTGGAGCGACTTCTTAGATTTACTAGAAATTGATTTGATTCAGACTATAATAACTCCGCAATTAGATGGGGAAAAGGTTACCGTACTTGATTTTATCTAGTGTTCTTCCAGATGAATGATAGATGAGCTGTCTGAACCCCGTGAATAAAAAATTAAGTCTATAGAAGCATGAAAAAGTCTAATTCTTGTGAAATTGCGAGCAAAGAATTTTAAATTTAAAGTTAATTAGCTCCAACAGTCACAGGTAAAGTGCATAATCCAGACAAATCGCGTGCATGTAATCACGCTCGCTCAGACTCAGCCTATAATTACATAAGGTTTGTTTATTAATTTAATCGCGCAATTCACATCGCTGCATTCGGCTCGTCCCACGTGATTGATTGACTTGAGTTTCTTTAACGCGATCATTCCGACTGACAACTGAGAAATTCCTTTGAAAAGCACCGAGTTCCTATCCCAGTCTCTATCAGTGTGGAAATTCGGAAAGTGTGCCAAACCCGGGTCTCTGCAATTCAACCCTTTGTGCACGTGCAAGTTGATGTCGAATCAACTAGCGACAAGCCATGACGAAATGTTTTGGACCTGCCTCATTTTCCCCCTATCTTTATAATTTGTTCTATTTTCAAGATAAAAAAGAATTTTTAATGACATACAGTAGAACCAATCTAGAACAAGTGGTTTCTTTATTAACACAAATTAACGTTTTGTGTGGTCTAGTAAACGCTTATAATTAATGAGATAACAGTTTAAATGATCCATGACATACATCATCTATTCGCATAATTTACGCACATCTTTTCACTTCCCAAATTTTTTTCTTCACTTAACTCTTTCGGAGGTCATTTGTTAGCGCCCACACTGCGTAACCCCTTTAGCGACTAATATTTCTTGCATTTTTTTCACTTTCTCCAGTCCAAAAATAAATCTCGACTCGATGTGTATTTGAAATTCATCACGATACGATTAACCCATTTGATTGTAAACCGAAAGTAGGACAGTAACCAATTAAAAATGGTCCGTTAATAATGAAATTCAGTTATGCGAATACCGAGACAACGACTTATTTTTTTTCTATCTTTCTGTCTGTAATAGAAAAAAAGTGACATTAAGACACTTGTCTAAAAATAATACGAGCATGGCCTCCGTACAGCCATTTGTTAAGGAGACAGTTGGATGAGGTCGTTGCCAAGAAATGCTCGCACACAACATTCGCAAGTTCTTCTACCTCTTTCAACCTCCCAATCCAATCTTCGTCCAAACATTTCGTTTCCCGTCTTCTTTTCCAATATTTTCCCTTTTACTCCCCGGTGCTATCACGTAAAAACAAATTATTTCTTTTCGAGATAAAAAAAAAAAAAAATAAAATAAAAGTTAATTTGTTGAATTTATCCCAGAAATAAAACACACGAAAGTTCTAAAATGAAAATGAAGCTTGGTAATTAGACTAAAATGAGGAATTAGCAGCTAATTACAATGTGTCGCATTTTTAAATATTTAGTTTTGTTATGTTGACATTTTGCATTCGTGGAAAATGATTAAAGCGTTTTCAAGATTAAAACGAATGCCTCAAACGCCTTTACGAACTCGCATTATTTACTACAATCTCATTGATTTTTAAACTCCGCCGTCCCAGTTCTATTTTCCAGACAACACTAACTCAATCCAGATCTTTTAACATTGTACAAATAAACATTCCATCTCGCATATTGCACATTCGAGCATTCAATACCGATAGGCAAATAAAAATGTAAAAGAAACCTCGAATAAATGTCAACAATCTTAGCAAATCCAAACATCAACTCGATCATAACTTTGAGTTTCCATGGCAACCACATCCCCCTAGTTACACCCCAGGTGCTTCTCCTATTTTTGGTCCATTCATGCCTCGTGACCCTTCTCTGGTGACACGTGCCATGTGCATCTCATGAATCACAGAGCAGGGGGGAGGGGTGGTGGGGGATTCACTCTCATCTTCTCCTTTCTGAAGAAGCGCTTCTATTAAAATGCAGAGGGGAAAGGGAAGTGAAGGGGGTAACTAACATATCTCCATCATCCTTTCGTTTTTCTACACGTAAATCCTTTGCCAGCAGCCAGTAATGTGTTCATCCGACTCCGGTGCCCCCTGACGCGTTCTTCGGCCTCGGCTGTTCCCTTGGAGATTTAAGAAAACAGTGAAAATGATACCTTCAATCTGGCAACGCTTTTCCCCCCCACAATTTCTTTTATTTTTGTAATGTTTTTTACAATTTTGAAAAAAACAAAAAACAAAAAATAAGATGTGGGAATTAGGCTTATAGCATAAAAATGCTGATGTTTCTTAGTGTAGTGCCGCTTTAATGTGATTAAGATGTGAAGGAGTTGAGCGTCAACACCGATGAATTTTGTATGTAATAGGAAGATCAAAGTGATGCCCTGGCGAAGGAATGGAGAAGTGGTGAGAAGAGGGAGAGAGCGGGCGGATCAGGATGGTTTTGGGCGAGTTGGGAGTTGTTGAGTGACGGACAGATGAGGAAATGAACTCGTGAAAGTGAACAGTGTATGTTTGGTTTTGGTTTATTTATCTGTTTTGTTGATTTATAACTGGATATACAGACGAGATTCGCGCTTGAATGAAGTCGGTTGTGAGTTTTTCTTGAATGACGAGAACTTGTTGCGTCGGTTATTATTATTGTGGTGATGATTGATGTTCAATGGAAATTTGTTTTTATTAATTTTTTAAATTTTTTTTTCCTGCTCGAATAAAATGACAGCGTTTATGGCTCGAAGCCAAGATTTGAGGCTGTTGAAGATTCGCGAGGGGTGGTATGACGTCGTTGTGTAATTGTGTTTCCATAAATGCGCGATTAGCCCACACATAACGCGAGATCAGTTTTATGAATCAAAACGTGTCATCGTGACTCAAACTGGCTACGTGTCATATTAAGAAAGGAAGAAAAGTGGGACAAAGGTGTCATGAGACGCACAAAGAAAACGGTGTGTTGCCTTCTTCTGTTGAAATTTGTTACTCAATAGTAACAAATTTCAGTATTTTATTTTTATCTTGAAAACAGTTTGACTAAATAATCCAAACGTATTTACCATTTGGGAAAAGGAAAGTCTTTGGATTTGCGAACAACTGCGACTGTGATATATTATTATTACACTTACAAAAGGTGTCTTGACTGCAATTCTTATCACTTTTAAAGCAGTAGTTCCCCTTTTAAAAGGAAATGAAGTTACTTTCACCTTATAATTTAACTGATTTTCTGTTAACTTTCGTTCACATCAGTCAAAAGTCAATCGAAATGTAAATTTAGCAGATATTCGAGTCAGTTAACTGAATATTGGAATTGGGTTTATACACTAAAGATGCACATGACTGAACAGCAGCTGCCAAGCACTTTTTGGATATTGACATGTTTATACGATTGGGGGAGAGCGGGAAAGTGTGTGGCTTCTTAAACAGACATCAATAATTACTACTACTCGACTGTGACTGGGATTACTCATCAAATACACGCTTTAAAGATGCCTATTGAAAGTGAAAATGTGACAAATTGTCCATTTTGAGATTGCAATATTAAAACTCGAAATCAAAATTGGTTTGTTTACACAGTTTGTTTGTCCAGCAAATGGCAATTAACAAAAGTCAACGCGAGTAATGAATTAATTAATGCCTCGAGCAGCCAAATTGATCCATTGGCCGAGAATTTCAACCATTTCAATTCTGCGAATTATTACGATCAATTTGTTGTTCGAGTCTGCTATTGACACAGCGTCAAAAAGAAGTTACCCACAATTTCCGGTCATGTCTTTTCAACGTTAATAAATGTGAAACTTTTCACTTAAGAGACTTCTATTCATGTCTTTTGAAGCCACCATTTAATATTTAATGTGCAAATGAAGCTTCGAGCACTTCATCGAGGATCAAGAGAGCATCAACCTCTCAAGACATGCAGCAGTACCATCTTTATGAGGCGCAACTGGTGTTGACCCAATAAGTCCCTTAGGGAGGAAAATGGCTTTTTTTTTTGTTTTGAGTGGGAGGAGAGGAAAAAATTAGGGGAAAAAAAGGAAAAGGAAAAGGGAAGTGTGAGTTGCGTCAAGCTGTCTGTCCCCAACGTGTCATTTATGTAAGACTCGTGGCTGGTGTTGCGCCTGCTTTTTCCAGTGCTGCTGTTGCTTCAAATTTACGAGGGGGTGTTTTTGTTATTATTGCACTCTTCATGTCTAATAAAATGCAAGTTTATTAAGCACGAATTCTTTTCTCGGTTGTTATTTTGTTGACGAACAGTAAAAGTTGTCAGATAAAGAAGAAGAGAAAGGAAAGAGTGGGCTTAACTTAAAAAATAAATAAAAATAAAAAAAGAAATAAAAATGATAAAATTAGAAAGACCTGACCTTTTTTGTGTGTTTCGTTCCTTCTGGGAGAATTTATTGAATTAAAAAAAAAAAGACAATGAAACTGGGTTTACGATAGAAAATAGGTCTAGGTTGGTCGGTACGTAACAACAAAGATTTTTTTTTTTGAAGGATGTAGCAATAAGCCTGAAATCCATGGGAATCAAAGTTGATCACATTATAAAAATTGTTTTTTATTTTTTTTTTTTACTTTTGGTTAGTAATTTGATAACAAATTTTCAACATTAAAAAAAAAACAAAAAAAAAAACACTTTTTTTCCTTCCCTAATACACTTCCGAGTAATATTTCTAGCAGATAACGATCGATCGCTGCGAGTAAATCAAACAAGATGAATGCCTTAACTCAATTCTACGCACAGGTGGAATAGATTGGGTTTCAGCAACAGGTCACACTCAGCTACACATCAACAAAGCTTCATTTGTACGCGCACATCGAGACTCCGGGCATTAGCTTTAACAAACACCGGTTTTAAATGTAATTACACGTGGCAAGATTTGTCGACAACGCCGTTAATGCATTCAAAATGTATTGTAAACATGCCGACTACGATTCTGAAAGGCCATAACTTAAAATTCCGTTTGAGCTTACGTTTACAAATTGTTATGAGGGGATGAAAGAGAAGAAGGAATTGAAACTAATTTGATAAATCAGCAAACCACATGCCACTCTGTTTTTAAACAAATATTTCTCATGAAACCATTTAAGAGTTAATGAGTTTTGAACTCGGATGTTTGATGCCAAGACGACGAGAGTTTTGAGAGAGTTGATGGAATGAGAGTGAGGTTGTGACGGGAAAGTGAAAAGGAAGGTTGAAGGTACAAGATTGCGCTGTTGAGAAAGTTCGAGGAGGGGTGAGGTGGAAAGATTTCTTAAAAACAAGGCGAACCGCCTCGAATTCATCTTCATCTTGTATTTCCTCCGTTCTAAGGGTAAAAATAGGCGTAGACACAACACAATGCGAGGCAGCTGCAGATGATTATTTGCCAAAGAGAAACGAACGGGGCAAAATTATGCGACGCGTGCGTCCGACTCAATTTCACGATCCGTCCCAAGATGAGATTCGGGGTTCTCTGCTTCTCCCACTTTCCAAAAACAATTTCCGTTTTTTTTTTCCTTTGGTAGAGATGGGGTCCTTGAGTTTTCGATAATAGATGATGAGAAGACAGAAGCGATCGTGTTTCAATTTTTTTCTCTCATTTTTTGGTGTGGTAAGGGGTGGTGATGTGAAAGTTGAAATGAATGAAAAACGTTATCGGCTTTTACATCGATTCTTTTTCGGAGGGGTCGCGGGGGTGATTAGGTGGAGTGATTTGTTGCACGTCAAAAGTTGGGTAAAACGGGTCAAAAATCCCATAAATTTTTAAAATCGCTTTAAACCCCACCTCATCTATTTTTTAGTATTATTTTTTTTTTGCGGAAAAAGCAAGGGAGCCGGTTTATGGGTATTTTTTTCTTTTCTTTGGGGTTGGGTTGATAATAAAGTCGAGGAATGTCAAAGCAATGGAGTAGCGTCTTAATGGTGTAGGGGAAAATTAACGGATCATAATGTTCTCCCTTTTCCGGACACTAAACGAGACGTTATAGCGCATCAAGGTTCATCCTATTTGTACAACACAATGCAATTTTGCCTTTGGTAAACGTAAATTAACAAGAGTTAATTAATTCTTCTCCGCATTAAAGTTAACGCAAATTGTAAGTGCGATAATGATCGCCATTTTAAACCGATTAAGGCCGGAAATAACCCTGTATTTAAAATTAATCTAGAAAATTTTTTCTCGTATTAAATATTCACTTATTCCATTAAGATATCCGCATAACCTCGTTTTTATGCCTCGGAGTAAAATCTCAACATTTTCTGGTCCACAAAGTCCAGAGTCCAAGAATTTCAATTTTTTCTTTAATATATACCCTCTTTTCCTTCCCGCCTTTTCGCTAAATTAGTCTTTATGCGATGATTTGTTCCTTCCTCATAAGCCGTTAAAAAAACAGCGAGTTAAACGGAATCCGATAAAAATGTAATGTGCGGATAAACCACAACACTCCATCACAAGTAGCCTCGTTCTGCCACCAGAGACGCCCAGGCAATATTTACACTTCAAAAACAAGAAAAAAATATTTTTCTTCCAAAAGGCAAAAATAACAACAAAATGAAATAAACAAACAATCTAAATTGATGAAAATTAAGCTTAAAATTTCTAAAACTAACATTTGACATTTCTTTTAAACTTTCGAACAAATTTCGAATAAAATAAGTTTCATTTACTCCGTTTTGCGCTAGGTGACGCAAATAAATATTAGCAAATAATGCATGTGTAGCTGGACAATGAAAGGGAGTTCCTTGTTCTCGTGCTGTTCGTGACAAATAAAACTCCAGTAATGAGATGCGCGTGGTCATTGTGGGTAGGGGGTTGTGGGCAGCGAGACTGGAAAGTCGATGTCCATCTGAAACCTCCATTAACTCGAGCCTGAATCAATTGTTGTAGCGAATGGCACCAAGCTCAGCCTTAAACTACAATTCGATTACTTCTACTCTCCTTTGGTCAATGCATTAGTCATGCACGCACCAGCTGGACCGACTTATCACTCCGGATAAAACTGGACACAGTTTTGGCGACTCATAAAATTTGATTTGTTGGTCAGTTTCTGCTATTTTGCGCATTTGTCGCACTTAAAACTATTTTTTCCAGACGATATTAAACTTTTTCGAAATTAATGAGCCGGAAATGGTTGTAAACTAATACGGACACGCGAACTTTGCATTTTAAGCCATTCACACACTTTGTCCCACTTGACATTTGATGATTAAAAGGTAAACAGCATTACATATACATGAAATTTAAAATTTTATTAGTTTTTGTAAACAACCCTTCACTTTTAATTCCTAATTACATTTAAGATTAAAAATGCGTTCGTAGAAAATAATTAAAATTCACCAACAATATTTTTTTTAAACATTAAAAAGAAAAAAAAACAATGCGGGTGGCAGCAGATCCACCTCCACCCGAATCTCCGAGATAACTGCCAACAACAGAGCGGAAACTAGGCCTGATGTGCGCCCATCTGGACGCCATCTTTCGACGGCCGAATCCAATATTTATTCTATGTTTGTTTGCCCCCGCTTCCACCTCCCACTCGATTCTGTTTTTCTTCCATTCCATGTTTGCAACTCACTCGTGATCGCACCTCCAATCGCCCCTCGAATCAAAAAGAGATTTAATTCTTTAATCACGTCCACCTAATGTCAATATCCAGGGTAAAATATCAAATGGCGGTGCGTGGATAGTGTTTATGGACTAAATCAACAATTCAAGCAGTAATAGGAAATTAAATCCAAGCTAATTACGGCCAAGAAAAACAGCACTGGACATGAGAAACGATTGATGTATGCATGTGTGGCAATTTGCCAGCGAACTCAGGAAATAACAATCAGAGTAGGGGGAAAAATAACACGTACAGCTAAAACCTCACTTTTCCCTATATCCGGTTTTGTTATGGTTATGGTTACCGCCGACTCCCTAGAGCCCGAAAAACAAAACGGCGGAGAATTATTATGCACCCCCCCCCCCGGACTGAAATTATGTCGAGATAAAGTTACAAATTGTAGTTACAAGAGCTGTTTTTCGCTTTCAAGCATCTGGATGAGTGAAGTGCACATACGATAAAATGCACAAAGTGTTTCGAGTGGCCACCGAGCAATTTATGGACGCGGGACGGTTTTAACCTGTTTGTTTTGGTCTGTGAATGATTTTTCCACTCAGTGGAAAAAAGAAAAAAAAAATTGTTTCTTAAACATTTGAGTAAATTTAAAAAAAAAATGTGGAGTTGATTCTTTCAGACGCTTTAATTGGCTTAGACTTAAAATAAACTTGTGACGTCGGAAGGGAAGGAAAGGGTAAGACAAGGAGACGGAAGTCGACACCAACTCAAGTCAAAAGACTATAATGACATTTTCGAGTAGGTGGTGGTATTTTGGTGTCCAGTGTTTTTTCTAATGGGATACGGAAGTTAAAATTAGCAGTTAAAAAGAAAATAAAGTTTGAGATGCCAATGAATTGTGGGTTACTTATTTATCTGTTGAAATTTAAACAAGTTGAAATATTTCCCACTTTATTTATTACTCGTGTGTTCCAATAGAAGTCTATTTTGGACCGTTTATGAGCGTATAAATCGTTATAAAGAATTCGAGCGTTGATTAAGTATTTGCTTGAGATACATGGAGTCAGGCATTGAATTCTGACTTGACTTCCACTGTTAGTGAGGGGAAAAAATTGATGAGGTAAAAAGGGGAGTGGAAAGAGAAAAATTCTCTTTTAACGTACCGAGTGCATTTACTTCATATTTGTCTCAATTGAAATAGCGTCTTTGTCATCTATTGCTGCAAGGCATCTTCAGTCACGTCCCATCAAGAAAAATACATCCACCCCTTGTTCCAATACATTAACTATACCTTCCCCTCCTACCTAATTTCAAAGGAAAACCTGGGAATTTTTTGTGTAAACAAAAAATGTAAAGTAAAAAAACCACTTTAGGGGTTTAAGTATCGGTTTTTAGTTAAAACTAGAAAAAAAATGTCTCGCCGCCAAAGTCGGAGACGAATGGCAAATATTTTAACTCAAACCGATTTAGTATGTATTCAATGTTTCAACAAAAAAAATCTGCAAATTTGGCAAAAAATGTGCGAAGACAGCTAGAAAGATGAGATATTGGACAAATGATGAGAATTTTCAAGTGAAATTGTCATTTCTGATATTATGACGGTGCAATCTAATGTCAAAGTTCCCTTTATTTTCTATTGTCAAAGTGAGAAAAGTTAAATCAACACCTGGATCTGCGGATCCCCAGATCCCCAGACTGGACGCATCAGAAGAAAGAGTGCAGTAATTAGGGTAAAGTCAGTTAATCATTATTCCCGCACTCTCCTTTTCGAAAGAACCTTCAATTACCAGCTTATCAGTGCCCACTAAATCCAATTTACCCTAATCTTTAGCTGCAATTACTCGATTTTTTCTTGTCCACTACCACAGCCACCCGAAGGCCGAAAATAAATAAATAAAATAAAAAAAATAATAAACCTCAAGTCAATAGTGCGTGACCACTTTGGCCGCCCCTTTTAATTCACGCTTTGCGAAATTGCCGTCACGTGTCGTGCTATACACGAAAAAATATCTTATATATAAAAATTGCAGGAAAAAAATCACGGTACGTCAGTCTTGGTCACATATCGACGCAGAATGTTAAAACTTTGCTCCCGGTACCACAGTCAAGTCAAAATGACCTCGAGTTTCACTTTTTTTTCCAAAATAAAATTTAAAAAACTTGAGGAAAAAAAATTCTTGGGCCTAATCAGTGTTTATCAAAGGGAGATGCGAATGTTGGCAGCTTCCGGGGTCCTTGAGATAAAAGATACGATCGCGAAACTATTCTTTTCAACCCTTTGAATTTAAATTTAAGCATTTAGAAGTAAAGCGAGAGATTTCAGCGGTTTGTTTACATTCTGATTTTGGTGTTTTATTAATGCCATTTTGTTGATTTTCATTTATTTTTCTTTTATGGCCGAAGGTGGAGGTACCGGAAATGAGTTTAATGGCTTTTTACTACTAAAATCGATGACGTGCTTGTAAATATTGGTAAATACATGCTAGTTACCATGACAAGATGAAAATTCACGAAAATGCGACGCAAAGATCAGAGGTGATTTCTAAATATATTCTGTTGCATTGTAATAAAAGTTTCCAAGTGAATCAAAACCTGGCAGTATGACAAATAAGTTGCACAAAGTCGCGATTACAACATAGTGTTGTGGTTTCTGCTATTTTGCAGTGCTATCAACATTATAACGTAGTGTATGCCCCGATTTTTCCTTGACATATAATTGGGATTAAAAGAAGTGTTGTCGCTTACCCATATTGACTTGGAAGTAAAGTTGGATAACCTGGTCTCACTGGCAGAGGAAATCCAGCTTGAAAAATTAAACAGTTAAACGTTAAAAGCAAGAAATTACTCCATACTTGTACATTTAAAAAAACATGACTTTCAATAATGCACATCAGTCGCTTTGAATTTAAGGAAATAACATCTTTCTAAGGCCACATCAAACACACGTGTTTCTAATTGCTTGATTACTGATGCATTTACTCGAGTTTTTTGGTGCAAAGAAAAACAATTTGAATAAAATTTTTCTTTTTCTTTTTATTTTTCTATTCATTTTTATATATTTATTTTTTTATTGATTTTTATATATTTATTTTTTTATTTATATTTATTTTTTATATATTTATTTTTATTTTTTTCTATTTTTCTATTTTTGTGTAAATACAGTATCAGCAGTATTATGCAAAAGTGTAAATAAACAGAACAAAATATTGTTTATATTGCATTTTATAATGTCTATTGACGTCGTTAATATGCAATTCACTTTTTCGGGAAAATATTCTACATGAATGACATCAAAAACAAGACTATAGTAAATACAAAATAAAGTTTAAAAAAATAAAATATAGTAATTGAATAAATAAATATAGTGTACAATTAACAGTAATCTATCTACTATATAGCTAGTTTTGTTTTCAAGTTTTTGCAACAGTAATCCTTTAAATAATTATTATTTACTAAAACCTCTTATTGATTGCTAGCAATTTCAATACGACGTAATTCGAAAATAATCATTCGCTAAAACGAGCTTTAAGTAATCACTTTTTCTTTTTTTCTGTTTTAACCTCACCCGCATCAGGCATCTCATATCAAATGATGCGCATCTCTCAGCAACAGGTTGCCTAGCAACAAGTCATTACACGAGCGTACACAGTAAACAAAGTCACTAAAGTTAATAAGTATGGATGTTTTTACTTACTTAAAAATAAATCCTTCTCACTTTGTTGGGCATTTCCTCGTGGTTTTGCACCAATATATGCCAAATTGACATTGGCTTTCCTGCCGTCAATTATAGGATTGGCGTCTTTGCACGCCCTTTCCGCCGCCTGCCGGTCGGCCATTGTAACCTGAACAAAAAAAAAATAAAAAACATTATTAAAATGAGAAAATTGGAAATCCAATATCAACAAAAAGAATGGAAATTTTCCAATCCGCCGGATCTACTACATCCTTCTCTCATACTCCCATACTTGGACGCTCGGCATGGGGCCCATTGCCATGTATGAATAAAAATGTAAGGTATAAACGCCAAAATATCGATTTATGTCATCCACAAACGCAGATCTGCGTGTAAAATGAAATGGGCATATTTTTCCCGTAATTTCAAGACGGCGGTACTGAATTCAGAATTTTCAGCCAATTTAAAGTTTAAACATAAACACTGAATTTCACTTTTTCAAGAATAATTTAAATTTGCAGATTTGAGAAAACAGCCAATATCAACAATCTTTGTAGTTTTAAAAATTGTTGACGTTTTCGTAAAATTTGTTGTTTTTTTTTAAATAATTTTAATAATCTCTGGGTATTATCATAACTTAAAAAAGATTGTTACAATATCGCTTTGCAGACAAATTTGAAATCCTGTGATAATCACTCACACACCCATTTACGCCTTCACACAACTGGAAGCAGGTGTATCTCACACAACAGCATTCGTCAAGCATATAATACGCTTTCATGCATCCCTCGCCGATTCCCTGTGAATACTGACAGTTGGGGCCATCACCTGGCCCTCGGTGCTTTGTCCATCTTTCACCTTTCAAAAACTTTGCCCATAAAGCAAAATCTCACTTTTCCCACTGTCCCATTCATTGTTCATCAAAGAAAAAGAAATCGTAATCCTGTAAATAAATTTTTAGCCATCCAGATAAACCATTGACCACATGAAATATAAATATAAATTAAAGCTCAAAGGTTGACATTATTTTCAGGGTCATTGGCCATCTGCTTGTACCCTATGGCGCCAGACATAATTTCCTAGAAATTGACCTTTGCCGTTTTTGTCTCATCCTACATGTCCGCATTGGATTTAAAGATCGAAGTCACTTTTATTCTTTTTCTCCCCCATTTTTTTTTAAATAAAAAAAATTCCTAACCGTTTCTGCACACTACTACCACTCCTACGTGGCTTTACTCCATTTGCCGGACACGCAGTCTAATTATTTTTCGCAAAAAAGTCAATCTTTATGACGACATTTCTGATTTCGAGGGACACAAGAAAGTGAAATTTATGTGCGACACGTGCAAGAAACGGGGGTTTTTCCTCGAATCAGGAAATGTGTTTTTTCCCTTAAAACTTGTGTTTACTGTCTCCACATGTCACAATTACGTGAAAAGATAATATTTTTTAAAAAATGTAAAAAATAAAAGCACAAACTATGTCGGTTTTGCAGGTTTCTTATCGAAAAAAAGGAGGGTTTATTTATTGTTATTATTTTCTTGATAAAACTTTTTCCCCCATTTTTCAAAAGTGATGGTAAAGTAGGATGTAGGCTCATCTGTAATGCACATGTAATATTCCTGTATTGATCACGCACCCAGACAGACAAGGCTGATAAGCGAACGCTGTTGTCTGTAACAAGAGACAACAATAGTGGAAAGAGCCACGTGCAGCTCGTCGCGCCTCAGGTGGCATGAAATTGAGATAATAAATTTTTTTATTATGGGGGAACAAAGAATTGGGGGGCAGAGAAGAGAAAGACAAATTTCCCAATTATGCGATAAAAACTTAATTCAAAAAAAATATTCAACAAAAAAATTTGAGAAGGAAACTTTTTTTCATATTATATTTCCATTGATGAAACACTTGTTTTTTTACATTCTCATGTTCATACGGTACTTTATTTTATAATCATTTGCTTCCTCCTCATGAATGAGTGAGCCATTTCTTTTTATTCTCTCTCCCCCCTCCTCCCCATGTATTGTTGCAGTCACGGCACGTTTAATTAGTTTTTTCTCCCCCTTTTAATTGAAATTTAAAAAGAAAAAAATGAGGAAAAATAATTCCATAGATATTGTTGTCAATGTCACGAACCAATTATTCCATTTTACTTGGTAAAATGAACACCATGTGCCATTTCCTTTTCAACCCTTAGAAGCCCCACACATCTGCTCCTGAAGCTCTAGCTGCTCTTGCAACTTAGTTAAGGTAATCCTAATTGCACTAATTCCTCTTTCCTACGGTGAAGGGGACGGGTGCGCGTAATGATTTAGAAAGGGGGAATTTATTGATGAACCATAGAAACTGTAGGAGGGAATTTTGCCCGAAATGCGGCGTCACGCTCATCCCACGTTGGGTTTAATGGCAGCGGCAGTGTAGTTCTATGGCAAAGCTAATTACCCTTATCTCCACCCTCAGTGTCAGCCGCTTTCTAGTCGTCAACACGACGTTAAGTGCAGTAAAAAAGAAAAGGCTGATGTTTAACACCTAATTGTGGCGTTAATGGGGAAAAATAGGCCTAAATTAAATATTTAAATGCAACTTTGCTTTTTAAGAAAACTTTTATTCTTTTTTCAAGGTTTTACTACTTTGTGAGTGAAGTCGACGTCTTCTCGCCACCTTCGTTGTTCGTAACGACTTTCTAAGAAGGGGGTGGTGTACGATGTCGTACGGGGTAGAGGAAATGTGTCTAGGCACTGTCTCTCTCTCGCACTCGGCGCTTCTCGTTCTCCCCTTGCAGACAGTCACATCCTTTTCATTAAAAGGACATGGTGCAAAGTTTGTCCTCGCTAATATAAATTTACACGTTTCGCGTGTTTTGTTTTTACACTAATGATAATGACTAAAAATAGTAAATATTAAGTGTCACGTTGGTTATCATTATCATAATTAATTAGTTTTCAATGTGAGGGCGTTAACTTTAGGTACCGTACTTTATTTTAGCGTTAAAAACATGAGTACATGTTCGGTTTAACTCGCTTGTTTTACAACACAATGGAGTTGCGGAGGAAGTTTTGTTTGCGGGGGAGGACAGGTACAATCTCTCCCCTCTTATTCCAGTGTAAAACCTTTCATTGCCTTTACGTTTTCCCGTTTCTACTGAATGATTTATTTTCGACTCTCATCTGAACAGAATCGAGAAAAAGGGTATTAAAGAAGAATTTTATACTTCATAATTATTTAACCATATTTTTCCTCATTCACTTTTAAGCACGCGTCTTGCACGTGCCTTTTCCTCAGCATCTTTCTTATAACGAGGGTCATTGAGGGGATAAATCCCGCTCCCGGCTCACCCCTATGGAGGAATCCATATCCCCGAAACGCAGGGGGAGTTCTAACCCATCATAAAAAACATAAATAAATAAATCATGATGATTATAATTAAATTTATTTAAAAAAAAATAAAAATAAAAATAAAAATAAAAAAGATTGTAGTAGAAGATCGGCGCAAAAACCCAGTAATTAAGATAGCATCAATCATATGTGTAAAACACGTGCAGTATGAAATGAAAAACAAATGTTGAATCACTAGAAGGAAAGGATGCATAAAAAAGTTGAACTTACAAAACCATAGCCTCGACTCTTGCCAGTTTGTCTGTCAGTGATGACCACAGCTTCCTCGATGTCTCCGTACGACTCGAAGTGTTCCCTTAGCGATTTATCCGTCGTGTGGTAAGGGAGGCCGCCCACGAAAATCTTGGTGAAAGTAGTGTCCTTCTGGGTCACGGTCGGATCGCTCATGGTGGGCATTGGTGGTCAGTTGCGCGGCGGGCGCGTGGCCTCCACTCCCTTCGGCGGCGATTCGTCGGGGATGATCCTGGACGGCAGCCTGCTTCAACTGCTCTGTTTGCGCAAATTCCACACACACTCTGGGCGCGCGCCCGCCTCGCGCTGACTGACAGGGGCCCACTGATGCTCCGCCCACCGGCCCAGCATTCCTCTCGGCGCAGTCACGTGCCGCGTTTAAAGTCCCGCCTGACACACGCGCTCGTTCCCATCGACACGCGCCAATGGCATGTGCGTTGCCATGGCGACCGCGACGCTGTAGGTTCGTGTGGGAATTTCGAACGGTCACTCGCGAGTCGGTGACACGTGGGAGTGATTTAGTCGTTACGACTGTATTTATTGGAAATTTTTGTGATGTTTTTATTTAATTAGTTTTCGGCGTATTTTGATTGTGAAATCATGCGTGGTTGATTTTTTTTTTATTTTATTGATTTTTTTTAAATAAATAAGTCGTATCGTGCTTTGTTCCTACATCTGTGGTAACAGGTGTAGTATAGCAGCTGATGATGATTTCGCAGGCCGTTCGCTCAGTTTCTATTCCTGGATTTAATCGCATCAAGTAAGTTGCGTAGGTCTAAAAAGATGGCAGAAGAAATTGACGCCTGAATATTTGTATTTACTGTACAATGAGTTAATTAGATTATGGTATATAAAAATAAATTTATTTTTTAAAATTTTGTTAGTTAAAAAAATACATTTTTGGAAATTCCCCATCTGAATCCTTAATTATCAATCATTAAATGTCAGGTAACTACTTAACAGGTGCTCTAACAAAGACGTGGATGTGCAACGATGAGTTAATGGCGGGAAATGATGAAAATTATTGCAGTAGTGACAAAAGTTTAATAAAATTTCTTACACAGAATACTTTCTTTATGTACGGCACATCTACAAAATACATCCATACATACACTGGAAATGTAAAATTTGATAAATAACTGATAATTAGCTACCAGCTATTTAAGTAATTTCATCGATTCAATATTTTACCACATTTTATTTTACACAAAGACTACTGGTATTTGATATTCTTGCATTGAGAATACATAAAACGAACAGCGCATGTCAGAAAATAATATATTTTAATAATTAATTATTACACAATAAATAATACTGTCATTTCTGTCAAAAACAGAAATTGAATTTTAAAATAACATACAAAATCGTACTTATCGACATTCTCGAGTATGATATGAATTTGTTTTCTCAATTTTGAAAGACCTTGAGGAATTTTTAGAATTGTTATCGATTTGAAAACATAAAATAGAAATGAATCCGATATTACTAAGCATGATAAAGCTGGTACGTAACGATTTTATAATGGCAATAAAATAATAATAAAATTATAGTACAATTAGCTACCATATTTATTCTAGTTTTATTATCATTCTTAGTCCATTTTGATATTAACATAAATATAGCGAATAAACTTAAGTGATGCAAAAAATGATACAGTGCCTAATGTAAGGAAGAAAATGTAACAAGTGAGCACAGTCCAGCCGAAGAACTCCACTGTTTGTAACGCACCACTCATGTTGGACCGTTTGAAGTAGTAGAAAAGTGAATACAACAGTACAAACAGCCCTGTTGATCTGTTTGAATAAAAAAAAAATTAAACAGAATTAAATAAATGAAATAAATTCCTTCTTATTTTAACCAAAGCTCTATGATAACTATTTGGAATCAAAGCCAAAACATCAATTCACGACACAAACAGTCTGTCTCAGCTGTAATCAATCACTGAACACAAGCATTGATGGAGAAAGCAACCATGATCGCACCACCTTTCTTCATCCGCTTGAATTATGGGACTAGACTGTGTCGTCATTCGCATTTTTTCTGACTGTGAGAGTCCAAACTAATTTTTTCTTTTTCTTTTAATTTTTTTAAATTATAAAAATCAACTAAGACAGATGTGAATTTTCAAATTTCTCCCAAGTTAAAAAAGTAAACAAACCATCTGCACAATGTAAATAAACATTAATAATAATAATAATAATAATAATAATAACCCTCCATTTTTGATATTCCCACATATATTACATTACATCAAGAAACTTCTCCATTACTTGCATATTTTTTTGTTGTTATTCCACCTCTTATCCCCCCTCTATTTAATCATTGATTTTAAGAAGCTGACAGACATGTAGGAGCATTCATCAGTTAGAGGGGCACAGTGCAGCGGGATATAAGAAATCTTTTGGGCAGAGAACTTGATACGTTCGAAGGAAAGGAAAGGAAGGAAGCAACGGCTGTGTGATGTCATTTAAAGTCGCTTCTCACATCCCCCTTAGCCTTTACTTGGGACTTTGCCACCTGGTGTATAAAAAAATGAGTTTTTGATGACAAAAAAATAAGATTCACGCTTACATTTGTCATCGTGTTGTTGGGCATGCGTGGTAAATAATTTATACGGGGAAATCACGTTGTAAAAACATTGGTATTGCATTTGCCACAGATTTTAAATCATTAGAGGAAATATTGTATTATTATTAATAATAATAATAGATTATCGGTGTATTTAAATGAAATTGTAGCTGTGGGTATTATTATTGTTGGTAGTTGTATTTGGATTGGGGAGTCTGCTTTTGGCTGATGTTATATTTTACTCATTTTAAAAATTGATAAAAAAAATTAAAATTGAAGTTTTAAAGCGAGAGGAAAATTAGATTGGAGAGGAAGTTGACTAACTCGTGAAATGAAAACATAAAATTTAGTCGATGGGGGCTGAAGTTTGACTCGGAGGGGTTTCATATCATCATTTTTTCAGAGGAAGTTTCTATTAAGTGAGGATGTTAATGAAAGAAAGCGTCGCTTTGAATTGAAGATGATAACTTGTCATTGCTATTTGTCACTCATATTATGTAATCAAAATAAAATGGCCGCTGATGTAAACAAACAAATTAAGAAAAGTGGAAATTTCCTCAATCTAGATGAGTTATGTTGATGACGTACTGAAATCTCATAAAATGTGCGACCAAAAGCTAAGAAAAGAATGAGTTACTCGAGTTCAGATGTCTTAACTTGCACACGCGAGTGGGATGGATTGATAAGCTGTCTGACTTCCCCCATAGAAAAAGTTTGAACTCGAATAACCTTTTCTCCGGACCGAAGCATTGCAGTCTGAGATTTTTATCTCGCTACTTTATCACTTAATCGTAAGAAAATGGACTGAGAACTTGGGTTTCGTAACTTATGCAGAACAAGCTAGACAGTTTCATAAATATTGAAAAATAAATGAGATGAGACAGATATTACGACGTTATTAAAGCACACATATTCTGTAAACATTAAAAAAGTGTCTATTCATTTATATATAGTCATTAGACCACGTAATGAGCGTAAAACAATAAAAATGTTGCTATTAAAAACAATTACAGCACACATTTTGATTTCAAAGAATTCATTTTGCAACAAATGATGATAATAATAGAAATAATTATAACCTTTTAGTGAGAAAGAGAAGTAACCATTAAAACAGCCTCTGGTAAAGTGATTTGCGTGTGGGCCCAATTTCAAATTTTTTAAAGAACCACCTGGCAACGCCCATGATTCATGATGTTGTTTAGTAAAGAAACTCAGACAAGAGCTGTGGATGGGGACATAAACTTCATTCTCCCTACTTTTTTCTCCTCAAAACGAAGCTCTTACATCTTAAAGACGCAACTGGTTTTTCGAAAGGAAGTAAATACTAGTACAGTAATTAAAAAAAATTGTTAAATTTTTATGCTAATCTCCTGATGAAATTAATTAGAAGCGATTTTCCTATATTTTAAATTCCTAGAGATTAATTAAATTAACAACAAATTGAAAAAATCTGGAAATTTACCATCAAATAAAATAAAAATATTAAAAACACTTAAAAATATTTGTAGCAAATTTTGTGTATCGAAATGGGGTGGCGAGGACGGGCGGGTGAAGGTGGCTAAAACCCAAACATTAGTAGTTAAATCTTACGGTGCATCATGTCTCAAGGACAGGCAGACGCCAAATGTTCTTAATGATGCTGCTGCTTGCGCTTTCTAAATTTAGCCCGGTGTGTCACGCTCTTACGGTGACACGTCAAATTCCAAAGCAACACTTTCTTCATCCTTGCAACAAATCCCTTCACAACCAACCCCCCTTGGCCGTGCGCTTTAAAGTTTAAAGACAACTATTTCGAATTGACTCGACGCCATCAATAACAGAAACCCTTTTTCAAGAGAGGTTTTTTTCAGACACAAAGTTGCCGTTGAAAATGGTAGGGCATTCACACAAAAGTCACACTTTGTTATGCATTCCATGGGGAAAAAGACACTGCCTCAATATATTTGGCAAAAAGCGTCATTAAAAGAAACAGTGACGCCCTCTTTGTTTTGCCAGCTTTGTAAATGACTTCCAGACGCTAAGTAGGCGGCATTTTACCCCTTTGCAAGAAACATTTCTCTTTGCTACGAGCTCATCTCGCACCACGCAGACCTTGACGAGGATAAAATCCCAAACCCAAGTCTTCACCACCCTCTTTATTTTTTTCCTCTTTTTTCCCTCGCGTCTCTTTGTGACTCATTCTTTCCTCTCTTTTTCACCCTCTTCGAGATAAGATTTTTTTATATATTTTTTTTAGAACAAAAAAAAATTTTTAAATAAAAAAATGGAAAACACAACCGTTGAAAATGGAAGAAAAATGAATTGTCTTTTTTTTTTAAGGGCTGGGCGTGATGGAGTGAAGGTATTGAGAATAAAAACAAAAACAAATCAACAGTAGGGAGACGTAGAAAAAGTGCAAGAGATAGATAAAAGGGTTGAAGTTGCCAATATTTGGCTCACTTTGTCCATCTGGCAAAGGGATGCTTGGCACGTGCTGCAGGAGGGATATAGAGAGGAGAGCTGAAAGTGCAAGGCGGGAAAGATTTTTCAATGACTTAAGTGATTTTGAACCGTTTTCTCATATATCAAGTCGCTTGAAACTCCACCCAACTGTTGCTGGCTGCATAAATGTCTACTTTTCTCCATTGCCTTATTTTTGGGATTTGTGATGAAACCAAAACAGAGACGATGACTCTGACTGAATGATGCGCATCATTTCAATAGTTGCAAAACCCCCCATATTTTTTCAATTCAATCCAATCCCATAATTCTGAGAAACATTTTACAATTTGTCAATTTTACCACTAACTTTTAAGTGAGAAAAGTAGACTGCACCAGAAGTAAATAAAAATTATATAAATGTAGCTTTCACTTTGCACAAAATGCTGCCTAAATACCTGAGTTTTAATTGTTGTTCAAGTGAATTATTTATTTTCTTAACTTAATCGTTGGTTTGTTGTTGCGCTCTAAGGATTCTCCAATACTATTTTCGAAATTACTGTACAGCGCACCGCGCCTCATTAGACATGCACCAAAACTGATGAATTAAATATGAGTTCGAGCTTTAGCAGAGATCAAGAATACGTTACGGATACGGTAATTGGCACGAAAACATTTACGGAATTTATATAATGAACTATTACACGAGTTTTCTGAAACTTGGAATACTAAGAACAGATGAGTGTGTATAATTATGCACGATATGGTACGTGGAACTTTGGCATGCCTAATGTGGAGTAATTGGTGATTTTCAACTGGTATATAAGAAATGATCAATATTCTTTCGTCAACACTTAAAAATCCCTCGAAAAGTCGTTCTTATTGTACCATATTTGAAATTGGATTACCATTCAATAGATTGGCTTATCCAATAAACCGTGCACTTAGATCTTATGAATTTTGAAATTTTGAAGGAATTTATGTAAGCGGGTAACAAAAATTTAATTTTACCTAAATTGACATTGTGCAAGAATGAAATTTCATATATAGTAATTTGTAGAATACATAAATCCCACCGTTTTACATTTTAATGCCATGGTTACTTGCACCATATCTAATACGTAGAACTTTTAGTACTTCATTGAAACTTTCTAATTACAGAACGGTAATTCTTCATTAATCCCATTTACGGAATATTATATCGAGCCACAAAAGCTTAATTTGGTCTCGAGAAGCGTGCGCTCCTTATACAGATAATGTAATATTTTAATCGTAAGTAATCACAATGAGACAGTAGTGGTTATTCCCGATTGCGATTCAGTAAGAAGAGCCGCTTCCCAGCATTACAATATATTTGTACAAAAATTGGCACAAAAAGTCTGTTGTCACCCTTGCTAAAATGATTACCGTAAGTCAATGCTTTTTTTTCCGAAGCGAAACAATAAAAAAAGTTTTACGAGTTGGAATGGCAAGAATAAAAAGTAAATTAAAGGCTCTTAATGGTGTTGTCAAATGACAAAAATTTACTTACCGAAAGAGAGAGCCAAAATAAGCGGTTTTATTACTTGTTTATACTTAACTTTCCCTTGTATATGACCATCTTAAAACTCAAATAATCAAATAACTCACCCGGCACTGGCAATTGAGCGCCACCACCATCGGTAATCTTCGGATGATAATTGGAAATAAGTGAGTGCCACTGAGATGCATGCCGTCACGCTGATCAAAATAACAAGGACGACTAATAAAATGCCATATAAAGTGTATTGTTCACGACCCCAGAGTGTTGCAAAGATATAATACATCTCGACCGAAATAGCACTGTAAAGGAAAAAAGAGAATATTGATTAGTTGAGATGTTTAGCGCGCCACGCGCTGGCGACATCTTGTGAGAGGAATTGGGAATTGATACCTAAATGGAAGAAAGCCTCCAATTAAGCAATGAGCAACCGCTGACCGGTACCAAGGCACGGACGGAATTTCTCGAGAAATGTTTTTGGCACGGCACGGAGCGTTGAATTCGCCCGCCCAATTTCGGCCCAAAATGGAACCCATAATAGTCAGTGGATAACCAACTGTAAATCAAAAAAGAAAAGAACGATGTTATTTTTTGAACAATTGTCGTTAAGTTTTAAGTAAATTATTTAACGTGATATTTTGTTTTGTGTGAAATTTAGATTGTAATTTCTCAGTTACTACATTCAAATACCAAAATTTGTTTGTGAAAACGAAAAAAATTTTAAATTTTAAAGTTTTGACAAATGAGAAATTTTTAGTTCAAAGTTAGAAAAAGCTAGTTTTCATTAGACGGAAATGACCACATTAAAATTATCAAACATTGATAGCATTTAATATCTTAGTTTTTGTGGTTTTTTTTTAAAAAACAGTTTTTGATACAAGATTTTCAAAAAAATTAGAAAGCTTTAAAAACCAAGATAATAAATGCCACTATTGATATTATATAACTTACCAAATACCCATACAAGCATAAGTAAAACAATGGTACTAAATGGTAAAGCCTGTGTAGACTGGTAAATCCACGCAACAGTGTTTTGCACACTCCAAATGATGAAAAACGGCACTATTGAGATTTTTATTTGAGTAAATTCCTTTTCTCACTTTCTCACTTAAAGTATACTTACGAGAAAACAAGCACGATGTAAGGTTTACATTACGCACCCATTTGTTGCCATTCATTTTATGATACATACTTGATGAAACAAACCCAGCAATACCTAAAAGGTACAAATTGAACTATAAAATTCGCACATTATGGTATTTATCGGTTTTTATTTAACCTGACGTGACTGCATAAAGAAAACATGCAGCAGTGTTCATAGCACCGTGTTTGTGAACATTAAACATTCCTAGTAATGCCATTGCTATGATACCAAAAGCAATGGCTAAAAATTGAGAACCAACACCTGAAATGATGATAAAAGTAAATTTACTTTTGATTTGATATGAATTTTATCAAGTATAAACTACCCAAGATTGCACAGAATAGGTTTTTGTTTGGTGGAAAGCGAAATACATCCGTATGTATAATTTTCCAACCATATTCATCATTATCTATATCTTCTGCATCGTCGTCGTCCATGTTGTATCTGGCAAAATCATTCTTAAGAACCCGCATCTAAAAAGATAAATTATTGTAATCAACGTTTTAAAATATTAATTTGAATGCATGACTTACAAGAATGATAATTACAAATCCGATAAGTAGAAACACGAGAACAATTGAATTTATTATTGACAGCCAATGAATCTATTAAAAAAAGTTAAAATATTGTATGTTTATACAATAATAAAAATTTTTAATAAATAACACTTCTAGCGTTTTAGGGAAAAATCCTGTTGCTTGAAGCCGCTTTCCACGATTTTCGTACGTTAATCTGTGATAAATAAGAGAAATTAAGTAAATGGACTTTAAATTTTAAGTCAATTATTATACTCTGTCTCAATCCAGTTTACACTGTACGTGTGAGTAACTTCTAAAGAGTCATCAATTTCATCCAATTTCACTGGGTCGTGACCTTTCGTCGTTACATTCGCGTAGATTATCTGTGAAAAAAATTGCAATAAAAAATTCTGAGGGAATTGAAAGTTGTATCATACTTTGTCTTTATTATATTCGATGAGAAAATTTAAATGTGTCCAAAGATAAATTTTATGTTTGTGCGGGAAAAATCCACTTTCATCCAAATGGCCAATAAATCCCCTTACTGGAATATCATCTGAAAATTATTTAAAAGGAAAGTAAAGTGGTTTAGTAAACGCCCTTGATAAAAATAAATTCTAGCAATAGAAAAACAGGGAAAAAAAAGTTGTTTTTTTAAATCAATAAAAAAAAACTGAAATTACGGAAAATTATATAACGCTGGTGTTATCTTTTGAAAAGGGAGATAATATAAAAGATTAATGATTGCAAAATAAGGTTTTAGAAATAAATTCGATTAGCGTTTTAACAATCTTGAAATGTACAAAATATATAAAATTAATTGATAAATTTATTTTTCTTTACGTTTATCGCAGCTTTAAACGTATCGGGTGTTCTAAAATCATTACAAAACTGAGTGCAATTTGCTAACACCTAGTGGCGATATTTGAAATTATCATTCTTAAATTTCGCTTTCTTTATATAAAAAGTGTCTTTAATTACAAAACTGAGTGCAATATGCTAACACCTAGTGGCAACATTTGAAATTATAATTTTTAAATTTCGCTTTCCTTATATTTAAAGTGTCTAAAAACCAAAGAAATAAAAAAGTTTTTTTTTGTAAATATTGTTTTTGTAAAAACATGTGACTAAAATTGGCTAATCCACAAAATCTATCAGATGTTAGTAAAAATTTATGTAATTAAATTAAAATCTATAATTAACTTCCAGTAAACAGCATTTTTCACTTCATCACCTCACACTACAGTCGAACCCCGTTATAACAAATCTCAAGGAACCGAAAAATTCGTACGGTATACCGGATTTTCGTTATATCGAGACATAAACGGAGATTTCGAACGGATTCGTTACACGCGGGTTTTCGTTATAAGAGTTCATTATAACGGGATTCGACTGTACCATCAAACTTACCAATAACAAACTCAAAATAATACAGATCTTCAATTGCTTCTCTTAGCACATCTAAATCGTTCTTATTCAACGTCACCTTGCACAACTCCTTATTCTCATCATCCACTAAAAATAAAATAAAAAATATAATTAATCACTCATTTTATGAGCAACTTAAACACAGTCAAACACAAAAAAGCAACACAAGCGAATGTCAAAAAAAAAAAAAAAAAAAAAAAAAAAAAATCTTTACCCCATTTATTCTCCAGTCTAATTACTCGAATTATTCCTAATTTAAACATAAGCTTTGAATCAAGTTGGCATTGCCTTTGGAAAAAAATAGTGAGGAGAATATTTATGTCAGCACCAGTTCTACATTATCGAAATCGTCCTGGCAATTCATTAAGGTAGTACGGGGGCCGTTTTTCTTAGCAGCTCACCCCAGGTATTACGTTACTAATTGTGTAATCTGTTAGGATGAACTGGTAATTGACTCTCGATATAAAGAAATTTAGGTAAATAGGCAAGGGAACAATTTTCTATTAGCTTATTCTCTACAAAATTCATGGTTTCCTCTTAAAGCATAATCCTCTAATATATATTAATTAATTACATCCTTAAGATTGACGAGGAAAAAACTTTGTCAAGTAAATTTTAATAAGTTTTTTTTTTTTTTTTTTAGGGTAAATTAATTTTCCAATTAAATTCTTATTGACATGGACACGAAATGATTAAACCTGGTCTTTTTCCAAGGTCCATTAGAATGAATTAATCGAGCATTTTTCGAATTGGGTCATTTCAAAGAATAGAGTTTTCGATAAGGATCTTAATCTTAAATTTTTCTTATTATTCTAGCGTAATCCTTGGAATTATATTACATCAGATAAAAGAGGTTTTTATTTTATTTATTGGAAAAGAAAGAACGAAAAGTTGATTTTGTATGCTCTGTTGTGCTAAAACTTGTTCTCGTTTTTATTATTTTTTTTAATGTTCCAACTAATCTGCTTCATCAATTCTTTTTAATGAAAGTAAAAGAAGTCTGATGATCGGATTACTCTGCTCTTAATCCAGTCTGCAATGGATTATTTTTTCCAACTTATAATCATAAAAGATTATTTTCTTAAGTAGGAACATTGACCTCAGATTATGATAAGAATTTGAATGAGAAGAAATCCTTGGTTGAACATTTTTCAAATTCTCATTAACAAAATGAACAAATATAATAATAAATGATTCAAATTCACAGCGCTGCACTTGCAAAATTCAACAGTAAACAATGTAAATGCCAATACAATTCATCGGGGAATTTATTTTAATACTTGACCAGCTTCAGAAAATGCAGGTAGAAAATAATGCTAATTAATTCAGGTTATGTTTTACTTATTTAAGTGTTTTCCACCTGTCATAAAGGCTTAAATTGTCTGAGACTTTGAGGAGTCTTGAAACTACAAGTTATTCGATGTAAGTTTGTTTAAAGTAGCCAACAGCCAGACATTAAATTAAAAAAGTATGAAAAAATACTTTAATCAATGGTCAGGCTTAAATAAGTACAATGATAATGAACAAAAAAAATGATGCATTTTAATACACACAAAAAATTTACAATGTTTGTGTAATAATATAAAAATCTATGCATCACAACATCAATAAAATTAAAAACCACTAAACAAATAAAAATCTGGTAAAAAGCCAACTTACCTCGAAATTGAATATCATATTTAGAATGAGCCATACGATCTCCATCTAAAACCTCTCCTAACGTTAAACTTCTGTGCTCAATCTAGATTTTCCAACAAAATAAAAAAAATTAAATTAATTTTTTTTCCTTTTAAAAAAAAGAAGATAAGAAAAAAAAAAGGGGGAGAAAGAAAATTATTGGGCCGCTAACTAAATCTTAAAAAGTTGTGCCTCATTGCTCAAAATAATGAATGAGTTTCGAGAGAAAGAGATGATGAAAAGTATAGAAAGAAGTTGCGCTCCTCCCCACATGTTCTAATACTCGACGTTCTCATCTTTGAGCCCACCGTGTTTCCTTTTGATTGCAAATGCAAGCCCCTAATGAGAATGAAACCAAGTTTTTCAGTCGGAGGAACAACTTGGCAAGTCAGCTGTCTTACTGGCTTCGTTACCACCAATGCCACATTGATTACAATGCCACTCAACCGAATGATTCTGCGACTTAAACTCGAATTTGTCGACGTCCAAAAATTCCTCAACATCGTGTAATGAACACCAAAAACGAAGACAGTCACTTGCAATCCCTTGCTCAGAATATGCATAAGCTTTCTCCACTCGGGATGATTTTTCCTCTCCCCACACACCCTTCCCTCTCTTCCTCTCCGCAAAACTCCATCAATAGTAGTTCCATAATGACAAAATAAATCCTGACTCTATGGAACTTCTGATTGCAATCACACGTACCCATTACACCGGGCACTTCTTTTTTCAAATAATTATTCTTCTGATGAATTACTTCAACTTTAGCTCTGGATGGAATATGCTTACATGTAAGCCTATGGGATCTTAGATGAAAATTGCATGGGAATAAATTATGTGAGACATTCTGTTATTGGTCTTAAAGAGAAAAAGTAGCTGCTTCAACTTTCGGAATTGGAATGCTTAGTTAAAAGGAAGAATTATAGAAAAGTTTATTACTGTCGCCCGGTTAAGAAAAAATATAGTCCTAACATTTTTATTTCAAAATGAAAATTTTAAAGTGCATTGGCAATAGATGCGTAAATGATTAGCACAATTATCAGTGCTAGAGGTTTTGCCAACCATCCATTTTTGAAGTTTTTTGTTTTGTCATTAATTAAATTTATTAAAAACTAGCAGTTCACCCGTGCTACGCTACGGGATACAGTAGCTTTTTTTTTTTTTTGGGGTTGTTTTTTTTTTTTGGGGTTTTTCAGTGGTTGGGTTTTTTGTGTCCTTGATTCCCTGGTCCTTTTCGTCCCGACTTTCATTCTGTTCCCGTCCCGGCTGTTCTGTTTTTTTT